>JAECUM010028487.1:0-18419 GCA_016617855.1 Megalonaias nervosa | reverse complement strand
CAAAAAGAAAATTCACTGAAATTTGTTTATAAATATTTTTTAAAAAAGACTATAAATATCTTTAAAAAAAAGACAAAAAGGCGCGTTTGATTGTAAGGTGACCTTGGGATGGTTCCCCAACCCAGCTGTCAACCTATTACAGGGATAATAATAATAATAATAATAATAATAATAATAATAATAATAATAATAAAATTCATCACAAGTGACTATACATCATTTTGATAATAGCTGCCGATTTATATAATATTTTTTTGCTTGTACTTTTGTAAAATTTTGTCAGCCATATACTCGTCATAAAAGGTCTCGAGTTTTGGCAAGAATTTGTCTACCCATTCTTGATTCGATTCAAATCTCTGACAATGAAAACTTCCTGACTCTGGATGAAGCAAGGCCAAATCACAATACTTAGCAAATGACCTACATACATACAGTTGTAACTGAATTTGGTGATACCAAGCATGATTAGGATTTAATGCAAAAACTTTGACTGAAGTTCCATGTTGGTTTATTTTCAATGATTTTAATGGGTACCCAGATTCTTTAGCACTGTCACCATTAGTCTTGTAATTGGGATTTTTATACGCGACAAGTCGGATATCAAATCGGATTGTCATAATCCGGTATTATCACGGATACATTTTAGGCTTACTGACCAGGCCGGACACTTACTTGATTTAATGAATGTAGTTCTGGCAATAAGTTTGTATGTGCCTTCGTGACTGACCTCTTCTCAAATTAAATTACACAAATAAATATTATGGATGGAATAATTACAGAGATAGAAAAACTAACCCATGCACAATAATTGATGGTGTGTTATTATTGTCTGAACAAACTTCGTAGTAAGATTCTCGATGATGTAATCGATATAGTAGAAAATTCTCAATTAATGGAAAAAAATTTAAAAAATAAATCTGAATCTGAATGGTATTATAATCTGAATGAGAATAAAAATTTAAAATAACAATATTTCTGAATCGGAATAATATAATCTGATTCTGAATGAATATTATAATCTGAATCTGAGTCAGAATAAATATTATTATCAGAATAAAAATAAATATTATTATCAGAATAAAAATAAATATTATTTTCAGAACAAAAAATAAATATTATAATCTGAATCTGAATAAAAATAAATATTATAATCTGAATCTGAATAAATAGTATCATCAGAATAAAAATAAATTTTATAATTTGAATCTGTGTCAGGATAAATATTATAATCTGAATCTGTGTCAGGATAAATATTATAATGTGAATCTGAATCTGAATCAGAATAAATATCATAATGAAATTAACTTTTTTCACTGAAAATCAGTCTTTTCTCTGAAAATCGATGGGGTAAATATCCAACTAAAAATAAAATAATGACTAAACTCTAAAAATCGATGAGGGAAATGGTACTCAAAATTATATTTTTGGTGATAAAATTACGCTGAAACAATAAAATATTATTTTTTACTGACCAACAACAACAATAAATAGTATTATACTGAAAATTTTATTTTTGCTGATTATCGTCCAGATTCCATAATTTGATGGGATAAATGGTACCCAAAATCATGATTATCGTCCAAATTTCGTAATTTAATGGGGCAAATGGTACTCAAAATAACAAAAATCTTTCTTGATAAAAGATAAAAAATAAATCAGAAAAAAATAAATACTATCATATGAATCTGTATGAGAATAAAAATAGATAGTATAATATAAATCTGTATCAGAATATTATAATCTGAATCAGAATAAATATTATAATCTGAATCTGAGCCACTTGTCAATGAGTTTGCAATCGTACATAATTTTTTTCAGCTGTCATACACATGAACTCATAATCGTTTTTGTTTTGTAATCGCGTGATAACTCTGTTCTAACTTTCTCAATCGCGTTTGCGAGTGAAACAAATTTTTTTTTTAGTATCCTCATCATAGACATAAAGTAGAAATTGTTTGATGGCTTCTTGAAGTAACTTAATGAATCTATACTCAGCTGCTAGCGTATATCTCCCATCATATTTCCGTTCCTGTATCGCTTCCAAATCAATTACAATTTTCCAACTGTTCAGATAATTCTATATCCTCATCATTGAATTTTTTACTTCTCAGAAATAATTGCATGAATATTTTCGGAATTCATTATATAATAGATATTTGTTTAAAATAAAATAAATCAGAATCTGAATCAGAATAAAAATAAAAATGAATCCGAATCTGTATCAAAATAATAATATTTCTGAATAAATCTGAATCTGAATCAGAATCAGAATAAAAATAAAAATAAATCTGAATCAGAATCAGAATAAAAATAAAAATGAATCTGAATGTGGATCTGAACCAGAATAAAAATAAAAATAATTCCGAATCTGTATCAGAATATTAATATTTCTGAATACATCTGAATCTGAATCAGAATCAGAATAAAATATAAAATAAATCTGAGCCAGAATCAGAATGAGAATAAAAATAAATCTGAGTCAGAATATAAAAATAAAAATAAATCAAATCTGTATCAGAATAATAATATTTCTTAATAAATCTGAATCTGAATCAGAAATCATAGCAAAAATAAAAATAAATCTGAATCTGAATCAGAACAAAAATAATATTTCTAATCAAAAATAAACAGTAGCAATGATAAGCGGTTATCATTCCACGGGGTCGCTTCATTATTTGCCAGTATTTGCTGTTCCATGAAGGGTCCCTTCATTGATGCCTTTTTTATGGCTTGTATGGGGCACCCTTTAAGATTTTCTTTCTGGCGACATTCTTTCTGAACGTCCTTGTGTGGGGTACCCAAGGCGAGTTTTAGTTGATTTAACGAATAAGTCTCTAATTAATCGTATCAGTGAAGCCAAGAGAGAATTTCGCAACTATGGTGCAGCTTATGTATGTTCAACAATCAGAACTGTACTTGACACCAAAGGTGTTGTCGATGCTACAATGAATGACAAGCGAGCAGCGACAATTATTAATTATCTCGACATTACACGAAAATATAATTTTCGAATCAAATTTATCGTAGCGACAGACGACGACACATGGATTATCCGTGACAAAAGTGATCCTGTTCGCCTGACTTCTTGTCAGGGCCACACTGGAAATATTGTCAAGTTAAATAAAAATTCAAAACCATTAATACTGACTGGAATTGATAGACCTTATAGTGAACGAGCATATAATGTAACGGCAGTCGTTTATGCGATATATCCGCTGAATGATAAACCTAACGTTGATAAACTTCTACCAATGAAAATTGCTCGCTTAAATTGTGCTGCTGAGCGAGTTACAGAACATTTCCCAAACGCGAAACTAGGAAACGGTTTAACAGATCTAAGGCGTAAAAAATAAATGAATGGGCAGAAACAGTTAAAGATACTGTAGCGTCTATTAAAGATATTGCTGAACTGGAAAAAAATTAGTATTTTCAATAGTAGTGAAGACATTACCCGGAGAGATTTTATACGAATCGAAATATAAAAGATATGGAACTTCGATAACAATTATTGATCATAACGCACACGCGTGGACTTCTAATATAACAATATTTCCACAAAATCGAACTGTTAAATTCTATAATGGTGATATGTTTGATTTTATCAGAAATATCAGTAAGAGTGACCCTGTGTCCGTGTGGTTGTTTCAGAGTTCAGAATCTGTGAACTATGATCATTTTGTACTGCCTAATGGGGATATTTATCGTACAGAATCTCTCCACGACGAAATGAAAAATCTTGCGTTGAAATACACGAACGATACTGATGGCGGTGGTGAAATCACTGTCGAACGATTACTCAGTAATTGCTTTACTATTCCGTCATTCGCTGCACATGCTGCTCAGAAGAAAATTCAAGGAAACCAGCAAAACTGAAATTTCTTGAAGATATCCAACGCAGTTGTATCGAATACGGACATGGCGGATTATGGAATACTAAATACGATTATAAAGATGATATATCGGTTGATATGGTTGCATGTTATCCTGGAAGTTTTCTTGGATACGGAGAACGTTCTGAGTACTTCAAAAGATTTGGACATCCAACACACGAGATGACCAGACTTGCGATAAATGGACCCTTACCAAATTTTGACCTGACCTGATTTGCCTGTATTGAATCATTCGATTCAGCACGGAATCTCCATCCGGTTGTTTATGTTTGGTTTGCGAGGCATTTTTCAGAAAAATATTGAGCTCCAATAGTATTATTATGATTGATACGGGAATTTTGGTGTCATCGACATTCAGTGAAGCAGTTATATCATATCGTCCGCAAAAACAAATTTGGTTACCACAGCAGAAGAAATACTCTGATGATGAAAATCCTGATAAAACTGATTTTGAGGATAAACTCGCAAAAGATCTCGGCAGAAAAATAATTGGTAAATTTACACAACGAGGATTATATGACCACAAACGACATTGTTGCAGATTAATCATCGATGATCTTGAACTCGATTTTATAGTTGCCGATTCAACCGAACGAAACATATTTATTAGCCTAGAAAATGCTTAATTATCTGATGCAACTAAATAAGGTACAATCGTGAGCTACACTGAAGGTGGATCACCACAATTTACTCATTTAAGATCTTCGATGCTTGCATATGTTTCGATACATTTATTATCGACGATAAATAGATTTTCTGATACCGCAGTTAGAGTCGCCACAGATTCATTTTATATCAATAACAAATACGCAGGATTGCTAAAACAATTGCATGTCGACGCTGATGCATCATTGGGCGAATGGAGAATAAAACGAGAAGAGATTCTTAATTATTCTGAATCTGCCGATTATATTTCCGAGGATAATTATTGTAAAAATAATCGTTTATCGGAATTATCATCGGCTCCATCGGTATATGATCCTGTGGCCAGACATAAGACTGTTAATGTCAATGGACCGGGAGGTTCTGGTAAAACAACACGTGCAATCGAATTATTTCGGAATTTTCATATGGTTGTTTTGACACCCACACATATACTCACCAGAGAAATGAACGAACGAGGAGTTAATTCGTTTACGTATCATAGTTTCTTTCGATGGAAAGGAGATGAATGGACTTCACAACGAATGGGTGAGAAATATATTCCTAAGATTATTATCTGGGATGAAATTTGTACAGTATCTTTGGAGGTATTAAAAATATTTCTTGATTGGTTTTTAACGAGAAATACTGCGATTATCATGTGTGGTGATCATGGTAAACCACCACCTTTTGTTGGATGATCTCCACACGAATGACTGAAAAAGTTCATAGATTATTATGAGGAGATGACTGATGATCATAGAGCTATTGATGAACCAATGAAAGAATTTAAAAGAGTAATCAGACTGCAGCCAGATAAGATTCAATGTGAGATAATCGGTGAAGTAATTCCAGAGACTACGATGAGTGATTTTTGGAATTTATGGAAACCTACTGATTTGATAGTTGCAAGCTGGAAGATAATTCGTGGTACACTTCAGCAAGAATAGTTTCTGTTACATAAAGAAAAGGTTTTAGATCTACCTGTTCCATTGTGTTATCGACCAGCAGACGCACGCAAACAAAACATTGAAGTTGAGATTCCTGGAATTAATCAGAAACAAAAACTCGTTCTTAATGATATTGTTGTTGTTCCTTTGAGTGCTGTTGAGAGCGCATTAATGATGGACAAAATTCCGTGGACGCTAGGATACGCTATAAAGATTCAATGGTCACAGGCATTAACTATTTCTGACACATATATCTGGATTGTCGATGATCGGATCGAATGGTCAAATTTAGTTTATCTAGCAGTTTCGAGAGTTAGAAGAATGCCTCAACTACGGAGGGTTATTATAGACTGCGCAATGACCGAAGAAATCACTGATAGCAATTGCGATGATGTAGTTAATAACGGAGTTGTCTAGAAAAAATTAACTAGTTATCAACGATCTGACAAAAAAAATATACGTGAATTTGATATTGATATTGAATTTATCATCACGCTGAAACAGCGACATAATAATCATTGCGCGAGCTGTAACACAGTAATGTTGTGGCAGTATTCGAATAATAATCCAAGAGAATTCACCGTGGATAGAATTAATAGTAATCTCGGTCGCACACGTGAAAAAGTGATATTAACCTGTCTGGAGTGCAATCCAGGAAGGGGTGCTAGTGTTCTGCTTTTACAGAAGTGAAGGCGGTGGTAATTGTGTATTTTCAGGAATTACTTGTAATTGTTCGCGTACAAATCCACGCTGAGGAGCAGATGAATCTAGTCTGTAGATTGCAGGTCTACCCGTGGATCTTACCACGCTTGAACTTTTATGTGTGGTCACACTCCAAATAGGATCAGTTGCTCTATTTTTACCACCTTAAAGTTCACCGGGTTCATATAAACATCTTCCAGTCACATTATCCAGTATTGGTTGTTTATTGTGTATTGGTATATTTTTTTGTCACGCTGATGGGTTTCATGGAAGTTGCACGAGTAATTTCATTATTTAACGCAGCTATCACACTTGGTAGTCTTGCAACCCATTCACGAGATCTTTTGTCCCCGGACATAAGATCAGTGGATATTTCCTTTGCATATTAATATTCAAATAACCGCTCAGAAAGTGTTCGATTAAATCGTTCAACGATTGCCTGATTGAAATGAATTGCTGTATGCCCTCGTATGATTTTGACATTATGTTTTTTCATCAGAGATGATACTACACCAAGAAATTCTTTGCCAGGATCAACCTGTAGTAGCTGTGGCCGTCGTAGGCCACCGCGTTGATTAATTCGTTCAAAGGTAGATGCAAATTCAGCTGCTGTTTTAGTTGATAATGGTTCTGCTTCTTTATATCTACTTGCAACATAACGACAGTTAACGCGTATTTGTATGTGCGTGATTGACATCTATCAATTTTAATAGTATCATGAAGAAAAACCAAAATATCTGCCTGATGAACTTTATTGGGAGCGTTGATATCAAAATGTGCATACTGAATTTGTTAGGTGGTGGTAGATAAATCTGCCATATTGCCTGTCGTGCTAACCAATTCTCAGCAACATAACGTGCGAAACTTGCTTCATCAGCAAGCTTCCTAATCGCTGCTCTACCCCTCCAATATCCTCTTGGGCTTTAATAAATCAATTCCATTATATTAGTTATCTATGATTAATTACAAGCCCCTAGCACTAGTTTACCTTTCATCGCAGAGTTTACTAGGAAGCTAGCAAGTTTATCTCTGACAGATTTATTTTTATGGCATTTAACGAATGAATCAACTTCACATCTGCAATATGTAGCTGTTGTAATTGGGATTTTTATACGCGACAAGTCGGATATCAAGTCGGATTCCAGGACCACAATAATTATATCTAGGAAGATGTTTTTCTCCTTGGTATTTAGCCCATAGAGCCCTTGATATTTTTCCAGTGAAGCAGCGATATCACTACCTGTCTTCGGATGAGACGAAATAAATCTGTATTTGTTTGTATCACATTTTACACACTTGCCTGTAAGGGCACGCTTTTTATTTTATTTTTTTTTTATTTTTTTGTTTTTTTGTTATTGTTAATCCACTGGTGGGAGTGGATGCTCTGCATCGAGGAGAATATAAATTCATATTATTTATTATATTTGTACAACATGGATATCACTGACGTCTCATCTACACGAAAGCAAGAGCCAATAAAGCATCATGCAGAGCTATCAAATTCTATCAGAGCAATTATAATTGGTCCATCTGGGTCTGGTAAGGAGCAATTGTTGCTTAATCTGATAATGAGATGGCTAATGTGGGATCAGTTGTATTTGGTGGTACCATCCGTAGATGATCAGCGATGCTACGATGTGCTTAAAGAATTTAATGAAGAAGCGAAGTCGTTGGATGAAGATGAAGATGATAGTGATATTGTTGATTTTCTCACCGATATTGATGACGCTCCATCTGTGGATGATCTCGATTGACGTATTAATAATCTCGTAGTGTATGATGATGTGATGCTGAACAAACAGTCAAATCCAGCTCGGATATTTTCCCGAGGCAGACACAAAAATACGGATGTAATTTATGTTACTCAGCGATATATACAAATACCTAAAGTGATCAGAGATAACTGCAGTATTCTAGTTGTGTTTAATGGAGTCGATACACATACTCTGTGAAACATTCATCAGATTTGGTGTTCAGGAGATATGGATATGATTAAATTCAAATATTTATTATCAAAAGCGCACGCTACCACACACGGATTTTTCACGATAAATTTACATGATCCTCGGTAGCGATATCCTGTAGGTCTCGATAACATTTTTGATTGACAGACACAGCAGCAGGGAGGGCGACGACAAAGAGTGAGTGAGCGGTCACATAAACAAGCACTCCATAAAAACATAAACCAGAAAAAATAAAGTAACAAGAATAAACTAACCCAAGGAATGTTTTGGGCAGGTTAGAGATTTCGGTTTCACGTTCTAGACCATTTCATGGAGACTTCGGCGAACTTCGTAATTTGCTCGGAATTTTGATCACGTGGCGGGTGGTCAGCTGACCACAATATCCACTCGATAGCTGGTGGGCATAACATGGCGGACGCTGCAGCATCAGCATCAACTGTTCCAACTACTTCAACATCGTTTATCGAGTTGAAAAATGCCTATTCGACAGCGATTCTGCCGCAGATATTGACGAAATTTAATATTGGAACCATCCTGTCTTATTTTCTGGAAACCAGGGCGGATTTTAAAGCCATACGAGAGAGTAGCTTTGAGCTGTTTACATTTGGACATGTACATGTGAGTAAGGAAACAGTGTCGAAGCAAACAAATTTAATCCTGACAATCAAAGAGCAAGTTGTTCAAACTATTTCTATGCATCCGAAACGTCACTAAAATGAGATGTGTTTAATATGAGTTTATCACATTTGTTTTTGAAAGTCTGTGGATAATTTACATGTAAATTTAAATCATTTAATTAGCTCCACTTGCTGGATTAGAAAAAGCCGACTATTGGCGTCACCGTTAATCGATCTTTATGACGTTCACGGACAAGCACAAAACTATTTCTCAAGTCGCAATACTAATACATGTAACACATTTTATGTGCAGCATGTATAGTTAATTGGATTTAAATAGTCCCCCCCCCCAATATTGACATTGTAAATACATATATACAAATGATGGCAATGTATTTCATCTAAGTACTGGTTTGTGCTTAACTTCGAAACTATCACATTTATTGTGTTTTAAATTGTTTTGTAGGCAGGAGCTTACCCAATAACAAAACATTTCTTATGTGGTGGAAATAACCTGAAACATGAAAATTTTAGTTTTGTCCTTCATAATGAACATGATTATATTATGTTTATTGTCATCCACAAAAACATGTAAATGTGTGTTCTTTTGTTACAGCAAATCGGAGTGAAGCAAGATGAAATTGCAAAAAAGGCCATTGTTTCTGCTGAGGTTCTAGCACACATGAAACAGCAATTCTACAGAGTGATTCTATTGCTGAACTCAGTGGGTGACATCATACATGCTAGCTGCTCATGCCCAGCTGGATCTGGTCCTAACTGTACATGCAAACATACCACTGTACTGTGTTATGCACTGGAAGATTTTGTCAAGGTGTTTGTGTTTCCTGAAGATATTCCATCATGTACTGGTATGTATATCTTCAAGTTGAGACAAAGTACTATAAATATTGGTACTCTAATGTACAAAGACATTAAATAACAATAACATCAATGGTAGCAGAAAAACGTTTCATTTTCTTTAGCCTGTTACTTAAAATTTTCCTTTTCTTCTTAGATAAACTTGAGGCCTGGAATAAGCCAAGGCAAGTTAAACTTCCAGCAGCTGCAATCTATGATATAGACTTTACAAGAAAACAGCATGGAAGAAAAGGAAAACAGAACCGACCATTAAAAGGAAAACAACCGGAGGCTTATAAGCTTAATAAAGTTTGTGACGCTGAGAGAGCTTTTGCAGAATCATTCCTCTGTGAATTAGAGCAATGGAGTAAAGAATCCAACCCCAGTAAACAGCTCTTAATAAATACAGTTGCAAGCCAGCATGATCCAATTGAAACACTGGTCTCTGTAAATCCATTATATGATTATGTGGAAAAAGTAAAAAGAAATATCACAGATTTATCTCATTCTGATAGTATCACCAAAAAAAACAGAGTAAAAGAATTGTTTAAAAGTCACTCAGGATGAACAACTACTTATTCAAGAAAATACTCTTCTACAAAGCAGATTGTCTGATTGGTTTACTTTGAGACAATTAAGGATAACTGGTTCTATTGTTAGCCGTATTTGTAACTTTTTTTCTACATGAAGTCCAATCCCAGCACAATAAGTAGTGCAATATTAGAACCATCTTCTTTTTCCTCAGCAGCAATGAAATATGGATTAGATATGGAGCCGACAGTTATCAATCGGTATGTTGCTGAGAAAGTTAAAGAGGGTTTAAACATTTCTATTACAAAGTTGGGTTTAATTATAGATAAGGATCATGGGTTCATTGCAGCATCGCCTGATGGTGGAGTTGAAGAAAATAACTCTCTTGTTGGTATTGTGGAATGTAAAGTAACAGTAAAATGGAGCCACAAGACTAATGGTGACAGTGCTAAAGAATCTGGGTACCCATTAAAATCATTGAAAATAAACCAACATGGAACTTCAGTCAAAGTTTTTGCATTAAAACCTAATCATGCTTGGTATCACCAAATTCAGTTGCAACTGTATGTATGTAGGTAATTTGCTAAGTATTGTGATTTGGCCTTGCTGCATCCAGAGTCAGGAAGTTTTCATTGTCAGAGATTTGAATCGAATCAAGAATGGGTAAACAAATTCTTGCCAAACTCGAGACCTTTTTTGACGAGTATATGGCTGACAAAATTTTACAAAAGTACCAGGAAAAAATATTATATAAATCGGCAGCTATTATGAAAATTCTGTATAGTCACTTGTGATGAATTTTTTATTATTATTATTATCCCTGTAATAGGTTGACAACTGGGTTTGTGAACCATCCCAAGGTCACCTTACAATCAAACGTGCCTTTTTGTCTTTTTTAAAAGATATTTATAGTCTTTTTTAAAAGATATTTATAAACAAACTTGAGTAAATTTTCTTTTTGTAAGCTCATTATATGGTGATATAGTCTCCAATTGTAAAAGTATCTTCTGTCTTTTTCTTCCTATGTTAAACACGTGACGACTCCTTGGGTCTGAAAATCTCTTGTGATGAATCTTGCTCGTTAAATTGTTTTACCAATCAAATGTCTTTTATCTGAAACATGCATTATAATACTTACAATAAAAGCAATATATATATAATTACCTTTTAGCAATTCAAATATGCCCAAGTGTTAAACTTCATAAGTAACCCTCAGTTCGCCGAGCATGACTACAATGATTTATGCAACCATTGTTACCTAATCAGGGTTTACATTGTTCACTAGTCTGGGTTTACCTAATGTTAGCTGATCATCAGTAGACTGGCTGCAATGATTTATTCGACCATTGTAACCTTGATCAACATGCGAGTAACTCACAGTCTCGTTATGGTTTACTGTTGTCTGCTCTCCATAGCACCCTTTCGTAGCATGAATGGAATGATACAAATTTAAAGAAAAAGCAGCTATAAAAATATAGCTGGCTAAGGGCTAAAATAACATTTCTATGATACCAATCCCCTCTCATTTGAACAAGTATTTGCTTAGGGCATGTTCGAATGCACATAATCACATTCATGTATGACATCATTAATTTTAATTATGCTATTTCTTCAGGTATACTAATTACCAGAAACAGAATAAAAAAATTTGTTTATTTTGAAATGCACCTTAATTGTTTTCTTTATAAACACGAATGAAATATAAAATGAGCCACTTTAACACTACCCTTTTTCCGCCGGAGCACTAATAAAATGATTTATGCAACTACCTAGTGTAAACCAGATCAGCCTGGTTAAATGCAGGCTTATCAGGGTTTATATCAATCATCAATTTCTTCAGGTAGACTTTTCCTCCTCAGAAATTTTGTTTGATCTGATTAAAGGTCCTAAATTTGCTAAAAAGCCACAGATGTAACCAATTTCATTCTTGAGAGGCATGTACAGTATTGGGATCTTGTTTTGCTTCAAAAATGCAAATGTAGCCAGGCGAGCATTATAATTTTCAACAGTTATTCTTGATCTAGCTATAAGTCTCCCTGAATCGCGGTCATGAGAGTCAAACTGTTTGCTCTTTTCAGAGAGAAATGGTGGTCTATAAAGAATTATTCCTTTTCCTTGAATTAAATCTTTTATCAAGAAACCTTTTTCAACGATAAGACCATCACCACGTTGTAGTTTGTGTACTATATCACTTTGTCCAAAAATTTCCTTATCAGATGAATTGCCACCAAACATATCTGAACAGTGAATTAAAGCTCCATTTGGAGCTGAGGTGTACATAGCTTTGACAGTATGACAATTTTTGTAATTTGAAAACATCTGTTTTCCAGCTATGGGACCTCTTGGGACCTGTGTGCTAAATTCTACATAATCTGCAATAGCAACAAGATCTGGAAAATGCTGTTTGGTTGATAATGGCATATGGTTTTGAATATTTTCCTTTGAAGGCCATATTTTAATGATCTTAAATTTTCTATACATTCGTTTAACCCAGAATTTAAAAATTTCAGAAATTCTGCCTGTAGAGATATTAAAATCAGAGGCAAGAACTGAATCTACAGAGTTTCGTTTCAATTTGTATAGTACAAGAAGAAGTTGATTTTCTGAATCTATGTGAGAAAAAGGTTTGCTCGGATCACCATGAGCAGGGATCGTCTCACATTCTGTATGAGAGCAACAACTCACTAAATATTTGTGTAGTATTGTAAAAAGCTTGTAATCTTCAATACCAGTATATCTTTTTCAATTCTTTGTCTGAAGATTTTAAGTTCTCAATTTTTGAAATATTAACTTGACTTGACTTCTCACATGTTATCTTGGAGACTGTCTGAGTTGTCTTAATTAGACTTGAGACAAAATGAAGATGGTGTTTCAGTTTGTGTCTCTGCACCAATACTAATGTCTGTACTCGCTTTTGCTGACCGCTTCTGTTTAGGGGTTACTTGTGTGTGCTTTTGTTTTTGCGGGGGGTTCTTTGTATTCCTATGGAAACTTTGTTTTTCTTTGGTGTGACTTGTGATGTAGAGTCGCTGAATAATTTTCTTTTTCTTATTTGAGCTGGGGTCCATCGTGAAGTAAGTAAGGACTGTTGAGAAATGATCACGACATCTGTAAAAATAAATAAAATGATTGCAAGTGGGTGAGGGAATGATTTTTTTTTTTTTAGCTTTTCAAACATTTGATCAACGTTGCTCCCCCCCCCCCACACACACACACACACAGACTTCTCCCAGTAAAGTCCTGGAAAATAATTATGAAAACACTATTTTTATACTAGAATAGTCTTTTTCTGATCTTTTACAATGGGGGATTATTAAAAGAAATATTTTTCAAACACAGGAAAGTGAGGCTAGTGACATAAACAGTTACAAGTCTATTCAATAAGAAACAGAAAAGGTTTAAAAGGCCATAGAAATTTCCTATTTTGCAAGAAGAGACAGTGTTCACCTCAAAAGTAATGATTGTGTAATGTCAAAGCATGTGTGTTCAATAGATAAAATATGGTTATAATTGTTTAGCATTTTTCAATCATTCATTGGAATGTGAAGACTTGTATACATGGATAAAGTGGGAGACTGGTCAACATTGTCACTTAATAAAAATACATATATGCAAAGTATATAAATATACATTTAAAATATTTAATCAGTATGTCATTTTTTTATGTATAACAGGTAGAAAAATTAATATTAAAGTTACCATCATTTGCAGTTGTTTGAGGTGTGGTCATTGGAATGATATCCTCCACAGTCTTGAGTACATCTGCTGTATCCTCTATGCTGGTATCGGAGTATGCAATAGTTTGAGGATCAGTAATTGGATTAGGACCCTCTGCAGCCTCTGGTATATTTCCAGTATTCTCTGTGCTGGTATCGGGATTGATTTGATGAACTGTATAATATAATTATTCAATGTAAAAGGCATACAGAAAAAGAGAGACACTTGTGTTAAAATTGTAACTACACTTTTTTTAGAGATTGCAACTGCATTACACATTGCAACATTTACTTGCACTTTGTTTATATTATATGCAAAGGTAAAGACATAGGATATGTTGCATTATTCACAGTAGTCAAATAATGTATTCAATGTTATTATTTGAACAATTTACTGGTAATCAAAGATGAAGACCAGACAGTGGTGTCAGGCCACAAACAAAAAAAAAACTGATTAGTAGAGATCAACAATCAAATTTGTGAGAAATCAACTCTAATTACACATTTACAAGGTGTGAACCATCTACTGACAAATGTAAGAATAACACAAACTATCAACATTTCTCTGGTTTGACTCCATGTGTGATACAGTGAGCTGCAGTAGACCTGCAACAGCCTCTTGTCTTTCAAAGTCTGAATTTAAAAAAGGACAGAAGAATATTATACACGTTATATAGCTTAAAAACTACACATTTAACTGTAGGTTGAAGGTAAGAATATGCCTAGGAGGGGATTTCAATTTATCATGTTCCAATATCAATAATTTAAAAATAGACAACTTCAACAATTAATTACTTAATTATATAAATTACTAACATGGTTAACAGAAACCTTGAATATGACGTTATTAGTCAGTACTGAATAAAGTCACGACATGAAAATAATTTACGATACTAAATTAATTAACAATCTTATTTTCTGTAGGACATATTTTATGTACTTTTTAATTTACCATGACACCGTATTACATAATTTGCGTTTCGTTTACCAATATAAGGAATTTTTCGTATTAATACGCAGTATAACAAACCTGGAATATATTTCGACGGTAAAGCTGTAGAAGTTCCTTCACCATCAGCATTAAAATGCAGCGAACACATTCTCGCATTCTTGAATTGAGACATTCGTTTTCCGGTCAATTCAAGTTCCGATTTTCCTGCTCGTATGAGCCACTGTTTGCACAGCAAATCATCTCTCCATGGCAGACGATGGAATTTAATGCCACATCCTTGATTGGTGCGACTTTTGCAACCTCTGACGATACAAGTAGCGGGCATTTCTTAATTTGTTTATCTGATATACTTCTAAACAACAATGTACGCCATTTTGTTATGTACATGTGCCCACCAGCGTTTGATTGGCTGGAGTATAAAGTGATTTGGAATTTTTTTCGGATAATTATGGAGCAACTCGGTTAAATCCGGTATGAAATGGGCTATTGACGTTTGTATTTTCGGTTTTGTAGGAAGCTTTATTTTTCGGCAAAATCTCTAATGGAAAGGTTGTAGGATTCGCCCTCCCTGCTGCTAATGGGCAATTTTTCAAGTAAACAACATCGATATAATAAGCTAAGATACAACATATGAGCCAGGACGCAGGTCATTACCTTTCTAAAAAATATTAATGTTGTCAGCAAGTTCAGGAAATTCCAAATAAGAAGTCAACGTCCTACAGTCAGATTAAGATAAACATGTTTAACTCTATTGATAATGATCCTAATATTTAATATATACTCCCAGACAAATATTAGCTATGTATTATGCTGTTAATAAATTAATGCCCCTAGTCAGGTACGATATGATCTTGATTTAGGACAACATATAATCATGCAGAAAAAAGCCAACAAACAATTCAAATTAAATATACATAAAAATAGTCAGCGAAAATTGTAATTTACACAGTGATGATAAAGAACAAAATCTGTCAGATAATTTGTTTCATAACTATTGTACGAGAATTCGTATAGTATTTAGTGTTGGAAATTATAGTGGTCTTAAAATATGCTGCCAAATAATGTACATGTGGCTTAAACAAGTTTATATACATATGCAGAGTCATTTATATCGCAGAATTTGTTTTACACTCTATTGGCATTTTTTTTTTATCGTGATCATCAGTAAACAAATATAATTGTCACTGACAAATATACTTCTCCAATCCCAAATACGAACGCTTTGGAACACAGGTATGCCTTGCATTGAACGATAAAGCACAAAATAATTACCAGCATTTAAGAGTGCGGGGACGGTCGCTGCGAATCAATAGGGCCATCCCGCGTTTGGTGAAGGGTTCGCTGTCTATATCCAGGTCAAACGGAAAAATATCTGTTCTGGCGTCAAGTGGGGTTAACATTGTAAGTAGCATATAAAGACCATCCTTCACATTCCGATTAAACTCTTGGACTTTACTGCATTACATTAGAGGTAGACGCAGAATCTCTTAGAAGGGTTCTCGCTTGTAAAAAAAGGTGTTTTGCCTCTTTCAGCATGGCAAATGTCTTATTTATTCAGTTTAAACTGGTACTGTTCAGATTAATCCATTTAGTTCATCATAGATCTATTTAAAGAAGGTGACCATGAATTAATTTATACTATATTAGTAGTGAATGGAGGCACTTTGGTGACAATGGGGAAAATACATTACAGACCCCCCTGTGGCACTTTGGCGATAAGATTTATAGCTACAAAATCAAAACCCTGGGGCACTATAGCGACAAGAAATATTGGGTTTGTATAACGACAATAGGAATGGAACTAGTAGGTTGACGTCACAGTACTGGCAACAATGTTGCAAGTGGCTGACCTGAATACGCGTGGCTACCCTAGGTAGAGACAAATACAATAGAGACATATACATATATAACACATATATAACATATAGGCAAGAAAGAATAAATCTTTTCGAGGCATATGAAGTGGCCCTGAAAAGGGCCGTTGATTTTTATGTTAACACCATTTCGTTAACATAGAGGACATCTCACTGATCTCTTTCTTAAACCTCGTCTAAGCTCTGGACCGTAGATCAGGACTCGCCTCAGACAACCTTGTCTTTCCACATAGGTCCTTCTTTTCCAAAAGCTCGTCTCGGTGATCCGGATGATTCTCCATGATGATTTAACATACATGGGTAAGTCGGTACGAAACAGCATCGACGATACGAGAGTAGAGGATTCAACGTTAGTCCACATCTTGTGACGAGAACAGGTGAAAGGAATGAAGTGAACCGCGTTTATTTATAGTGGAAAACCAGATCGAAACGGACTGAGATTGTTCACCAATCCCAATACGCGTTACAAAATTCAATCACTTCGCGGAGTCTGTCTTCCAATCCGAAGAGAGCTACTTCTGACGTCACATTCCCTATCTAGGTGCGCTAGGGTTTGTGCGCATTGAATTGATGCGACATTGTTTTTTGAAACATGACGGAAATTAAGAAGACAATGAATTGAGGTTCTCCTTCTTTACCACACGTCGAGGATTTTAAACAGAGACAGAAAGAAGAATTGGAGAAATTTTTACAACAGCAGAAAGAAGCAGAACAATCTTTTCTCCTTCAACAGCAACAGCGAGAAGAAGAAGAGACAAGAAGGAAACGACAGGTAGAAGAAGAAGTAGCAGAGAAGAAACAGGGTTCAGGAGAGAAGGAGAACAGTGAAAGTCAAACTGTATCGGTACTTTTGGACATTTTGGCAGAGTTAGAAAGTCTGAAACAAATGTATCAGACTTCTTTATTACGACCCAAGAGAAAAAGACCATCCCGAGCCAAACAGCCCAACCCTGTTAGTACGCCTGAGATACCAGCCCTAGTGATTTCTACCCAATCACCGACACGAGCAAGTCCAGAAGTAGGCCTTGACCGTGGCAAAGGCTTAAGGCAGTTAAAGCTCATGGCTTCTCGTTCCTGATTTTTATTTGCAAAAAAACTAACACCCAACGGTCCTTTTCAGGGCCACTCATTTCTTTCGAAAAGAGATAGTATTCATTTTCCTGAATCAATTAAAACTCAAAATCTCTTTTTTTTAACCCTATGAAGTACGTCTATGAGTGTATGAGTGTAGGTCTTTATTCTAAAAAATCAAAACCACGAGACACTTACGTTTTTTCTATCTGGTCTATTCTGGTACAAATTTTACAACCCAATTCACAACACAACACAACACTTTAAAACAGTTCAAAGACTTCTTCTGTGTCTTTTTTTCTTTCACTATCTCTGTTTTCTGAATATCTTCACTTTCACAGGTTTTTCCTCCTCTTTTCCTCACTTTTTTCCCGTCTTCATTTCTACTCTTTCTGAACGTGTCGGGGTTCATCCTTTACCGAGGGCACCTCTTCTTCTTCTTCTTCCTCCTCCTGCTCCTGTTGTTTCTTAGGGCAGTCTGAAGACCAATGTCCTCTCTCTTGGCAATGATAACAGTTATCTTGACTTTTGTCTCTTTTGACACTGGTTTTGCTTTTTTGACGGTCTGGACATTCTGTAGCCCAATGCCCTTTCTTCTGACAGATATAGTATCTTGATCTTTATCTCGAAAGGAGGGGGAGTAGTCCGTCGG
>JAECUM010028486.1:0-12100 GCA_016617855.1 Megalonaias nervosa | reverse complement strand
TTTATGTGACGTGTTCTTAGACATGTAGAAGAGGGGTGCGAGTTGTTGTCAGAAAGAAAGTGAACGAAAACACGGGGTTCTATATTATTAAATTGTTGGATGAGATTGTAAAATTAAATGTGCATACACCAGCCTACTCTTTCCAATATCGATACAGTCGAAAGGAAGATAGAGAATGAAAAGACGGAATTTCCAAGGTCAGTCGTGCAAATGTTACAAGGTCAGAGTATATGGGTACATAATAAAAACAAAGACAAACGTTGTGTTTGATGCTGGCCACTTTCGTGACTCTGTATTGAACATAAATGATATTAGTCAACCAAATATTTGCTGTATATTTACAGCATAACATAACTATTCGGACAAAGTCTATAGAGTACACGTGCTAAGAAATTGAACAATGAGACATAGCGTATAATACAGAAATTTTTTGAGGCTGCAACCGCCACAATCAGAAATACAGCAAATAGAGCTTGCTGCATTTCTGGCAGCCACAAAAGGGCGGGAAGGGCAAAGAACAAAATGACCAGCATCAAAGAAAAGAAAATATCAATGTTGATCAAAATTAAACCGATGAATTCTGTAGTGCTGGGGCAGTAGAGTACCCTCGTACTCCCCGGTAGTTAGGATATATCCTGCATGTATGGAGAATTAGGAAGAAACTTTAAAACGTATGTGCTCACTTGCTGAATGCGCTGTTGGTCTTCCGGAGCTGTTAGAGTACCCTCATACCCTCCTGGCGGTCGAATAGGCAGGTAGACACAGATTAGTCCGGGTCGAGTGAATGATATCCCAGCAAAGCACGGTCGATGCCCAGGAGTCTAGGTCTGTGAAACCCATGAGACCTGAAAGAGAAAGTAGCACACACGGCGGAAGGGCGATCATATAAAAAGTGATTTAAGTGTTACGAAGCTGCGACCCTTTAGCCTAACGCTATGTATTTCTTAAATGCATCTGATCTCCAGGGGCCAAATTCCCTTATTTGGTTGTCACTGAAGCCTTGTCTGGCCACCTCACTGGCGGGCCCAATTCTGAAAATATGGGACTTAAAATGGTTCGAGTTAAATCCACAAAAGCAAAGCATTCTTCAAAGTTATATACTAAATTCCTCTCTGGAAACTGGTTGCCCATTTTGGTTCATAAAAAGCGGTCCTAGAGTATTACCCCTGAGGGTTAGGTATGCTTGTAAATGAGTTATCGGACATGTCGCAGGATTTTGGTGAGCAGCAACATGTAATATATAATGTAATATATATGGTTGTCCCAAGCCGTGTTTGAAATGTCGAAAAGTGATTGTAAGAGTAAAGACGCTTGTAGAAAAAAGTGACTTGAGATATTTGTATCAAATTGTCATTCTGATGTTCATTTGTTTGCACTGGAATCTCTCCTATTCTGAGAAAGGCATGAAAAGCCAATGTAAACATGGCCGAATACATGGTACGCCTGAAATGGTCTGAGATGGCATGCATCATAGAAATTGTAAGTCTATCCAGTGTAACTTTGTCAATTGTCAAACGAACATCATGAGCTTTACTTTTGTGAATGGTTTGAATGAGTCTTTGAATAAGGAATGGGTAAGAAGGGTCTGTGAAGCCGTTAAGTTTGTGCACATATCCACCTAAAGAAATAAACATGGATATCGGACATGCCACATATTTCTTGTTGATTAAGTGCGCTATGAAAAGGGCCAAATTGGTTATTGAAACTGGGCGAGACAACGCAGTCAAGGTGTCCGATGTGAACTCTTTATGTAGCGTCCACGCCCGTTTATGAGGTTTGTGTAGCTGGGTGTAGGATGTTTTTAAGCCAATGGTCAAGCGCATTCTCTAGCTGGGTAAGGTTGGATGAAGCGGAATGCGATGAGGGTGCGAGTCCGCATAGGGAGCCATGGCGTGGAAACTCGAAACCTGTTGGCGAGAAAGGTCACGTATACCAGGTATATGTTTTGCCCTGAACAAGATATTTAATTTAAGACAAGAGAGTATTGCTTAGAGGATTGCTTGTTTATGATTTTGACTAAGGCTTGATTGTCAGTGTGGAAATAGATACATTTATTGGATAAGTATTCTCCCCAGATCTCAACTGCCAGAACGATGGGGTAGGATTCTAGGAGCGTTATATTTTGATATGCCCATGTCTGATCCCAAATGCCATAGAAATAGCGTGTGCTAGGATCGCACCGTATCCGACTGAGGCAGAAGCATCTGTGTACAAGTCCAACTTGTCGGAAGTGATCCAAATGTCAGGTAAGAATAAAGATATACCGTTAAAACCGGTTAAAAAGTTTTGCCAGGCCCTTAAATCTTCTTTTACCTGTGTTAGTCTAATGTGGTGATGCGTGTTTGAGATGCCAATTGTCAAGTTGATGAGTAGCCTAAGAAAAGCTCGTCCCAGCAAAATTACTGCGCAAGCAAAGTTAATAGTACCTATTATGGATTATTACCTTGAGAGTAATTTTATTTCGAGCCAGATATAAATGTATAAGTTTATTACATTTTTCTAGTTTGTCCGTGTGAAGGCGAACCTCCATTCTCACGGAATCCAATTCGTATCCGAGGTACGTGATGATTGTTGACGGGGCAAATATTTTATCCGCAGCCATAGGAACGCCGATGTCGGCACATACAGTCAGGAAGCGATCAAGCTTATGCTAGCATTGGACACGTGTTGCATCTAGTATAAAAAAAGCGTCAAAAATATGTGTCATGTGTGTTATATATAACTTTGTGTTCGCTTTCCATTGAAGAGAATTGCTAAAGGTCTCAAATATCTGGCAACTGGAACTACAACCCATTGGTAAGCATTTGTCAAAATAGTACCTGTTCCGCCACAAAAAGCCCCAGCAACAATATTGCATGGGACAAATAGGAAGAATGCGGAAAGCATTTGATATGTCTGTTTTTGCCATAAAACACCCCCTACCCAGATATTTTATACATGTGATGGCATAATCAATGCCTTCGTAACGTACTGCTGATGGTTGAGTTGGAATTCAATCGTTAACCGAATCGCCGGGTGGGAAGGAAAAGTGATCATTTAGTCTGAAAGACCCGGGAATTTTCTTTTCGACTAGACCCAGGGGCGACATGTGTAAATTAGGAAATGGTTTTGTACAAAAAGGCCCTGCAAAGCGACCCGCTGACAATTCTTTCTGTATCTTTTCTTCAGTAATTTGGGCATTAGTTTGAGCTGATTTCAGATTATTACATACGTGTGTTTGCAATGTCCCCTTAAATCCCACATAGAAACCCTTTCGAAAACCTAAAAGCGGGTATTCCCTTGTGGCAGGATCGAAATCGAGCAGCTAATATTACAAGCGGTCAATTCTGACCTGGGTAGGCAAAGGATCAGCACTATTTGCCGACAGGATTCTTGTTCGGGTTAGTGTTTCGGGGTTGTTCGGATCGTTGAAAAAGAAAATAAAAGCTGGTTAGGTCGCTGTGGTTGCTGGCTGTATTGTGGAAGTACCTTAAAGGGCAGAGAAATTGGTTCGGGACAGCGAATGAATGAGTGTCCCCCTAAATAATTGAAGAACTTGTGCTGAAAATTGCATGAAAATTATGATGAACAGAGACCGCTTTTGTGGTAACTAAAACAAACACCCTTCTCATACTTTATGTTTGCAATTTGTGAGGGATAGTTTTGTGTGTAGTTGTTATGACCCGACTCTAGCACAGCCTTCATGTAGAGGTTTAGATGCGTTTTAATCCATTTAGCTTTCCCCTTTGCAACCAATTGTCTAAAGTTTTCATCGTAGTACCTCCAATCAGCGCGTCTCTCAAGTTTAAGGACAGTTTTCATGTGTTGGGGAAGAGAGGTACTAACCAGGGGATATGTTTCACATAGGACACTAGTGAACCTGCTCCAAGCGAGAATCCACTGTCCTATTGTGAGTTGGACGTTCCTAATTTTTGGGACAATGCTAAGTTCAGGACCAGTACTGTACGTATCTAACTGAAATTTGAAACCCGCATCTTGCGAGTTATTCAGGAGGGTAGAAAAACTAATGTGCGAGCCCGTCCATATGTTTGCCATAACTTTATCATGGATTAGAGTGGATGGTGTGACCGACAAGCTTACAAATTGTGATTGTGAAAGACCCCGGAGGCACAAACGATTTGGACAATGTTACCTGTATCCACAACTGTACCTGTAACTGAAGCCGTGGTTTCCACAATGGCGGAGGAGACCATGGATGCTGCTGGTTTGTTGTCTGTTGCTACGGAGGGTCCAAGTTGAAATCGGATTTGTGAACAATTTTCCGTGGACGGACCGAGCATAGCTACCAGCTGATCAAATTTGTTATGGATCTCCTGTGTCACTTGGGTGGTAAGCCTGTCGGAGACCTCTTGGGTTATAATATTAAGAAGATGGGGGTCTATCCAAGCCCCTCAGTTGGATGTTCCAGGTTGATTGTTGGCGGCAGTTGGTGTTGACAATGGTGCCCTCTTTCTTGGCCTTTTCACCGCCTCTTGGATTTTGGACCTTGATGGTCTAGCTGTCTTCACTGCCATTTGAGACGCCGCCGCAGCTTTCTTTATAGGGGACATTCTCTGTAAGGAATGCCATAAAAAGTCAATAATTACATCAATGTTAGTGTATTACTACGTAGCAATCGTTGCAAATGCATAACCCTTATTGTAATATTATGAATATCACTGTTCACTGTTGTGAGATGAGGCATGAGCTCGGTAATAGGAAGAAAATGAAAATAGAAACAAAATTTGACCATTATGAAAATTATGGGTCATTGTTTTGAGGTGCGGAATTCAGCATAAAACCAGTACCAACTGACAATTACAACAGGTCCGGGGGCCTAAACGATTTGGGCAACACATAGCCCATTGACATGGAGCAAAGTGATGGAAGCAGAAAGCATAAATGACTAATCAAGTGCCAAGTAGTGAGGTGCTGAACCCAAGTACGCCGAGCACGAAACTCGATGCAAACACAAAATGTACGGAACCAACTGGTAAACACACAGGCCAGTAATACAGAATCAACTGATAATCATAAAATCCAGTGGTGCGGAACCAACTAATAAACACACATGCCAGTGATACGGAATCAACTGGTAATCATAAAAACCAGCGGTACGGAACCAACTGGTAAACACAAAGTCCAGTAGCAAGGAACAAATTAGGAAATGCACAGTCCAGTGGTAGGGAACCAACTGGCAAACACACAGGCCAATGATACAGAATCAACTAGTAATCACAAAATCCATTGGTACGGAACCAACTGGTAAACACAAAGTCCAGTAGCACGGAACAAAGTAGGAAATGCACAGTCCAGTGGTAGGGAACCAACTGGTAAACGCACAGGCCAGTGATACGGAACAAACAGGTAATCATAAATTCCATTTGTAAGCAACCAACTAGGAAACAGAAGGTTAACATAAAATCCGGTGGTACGGAACCAGCTGGCTAACACAACCCAGTGGTACGGAACCAGCTGGAAAACACAAGCTAGTGGTACGGAACCAACTGAAAGAAAACAAACATGGAGTCGCTCGCAAATCCTGTTCGAAAGTATTTTAACAGTGTAACATGGACAAAAGACTGACAAAGCACTTTTAGGCACATATGTTGATGAAATGAATTTATGCAATAGACGATGGGAAGTATATCTACATATAGCTTAATGGTTCTCTGGTTTAATTTTGCGTACGACAGAGAGACCGAAACTGATAATTTTGTCAACTATCCTGCCCCCATGCATATAAATTCTAGAATAGCGCCGAATATTGAAATCGGGGCGCAAACGATCGTCTATTTCTGATTTCAAAATGACGCTGCAATCTTTTACAGATGGAATGACCCAGTGCGAGTGTGATGAAATGTATAACAAAAGAAAGGTTAGCAGAATTGATGGAATGGAAAGAAGTTAATGTAAGTAATTACTTAACTTTCAGGACGATTCATCTGGGTCAAAATTCCAGGAAACGAGGAAGATCTAACAGCGTGGACCGGCAAAAATGAAGAAAAATTTTCTACAGAAAAAGAAAACACGTCCGCACCCCAGAAGGAAATTTGCTCTACTCACGCCAAAGTCCTTAGCAGAGAGAATCTTTCCGCGCGCAGCCGGTGCGAAAGCATTGCGATTGGCTATGCAGAACATGTGAGTAAATATATTGGCCCTTGACAGCGCGTTACCCGACGAAACTGGCGGGAAATTGTTGACCCAATCACACCTCCCATAAATGTCCTTACGCGAGCGTAAATCGTTTATATTGTTGGTGATGAATAAAACTGTACTCTCTACCGCTCATTTATGCATTCTAATTTGACTTACAAGTTTAAAAGCACACACCATATGTAATCCAACCTTCAGCACAGTCATATTTGAAGTATAAATAATAATATTCAAGAAATACTGCAGCCATTTGTTATCTGCCTCATATTCTAAATATACTTTAAGCGATCAGCAAACTCTGATGTTCAGATGGAAAATTTGTACACTTAATCCACAAGTCAACTGAAATTGCACTATACTGGTCAAGTTCTTTTCCATTGGTTGTATCATTTCATTCTCATGATATCATTGGAATTCACGTTCAATGATTCCAGTCGTACTAATTAAGGTGAGCAAGCAGAGAAGTCATGTATCACTTGACTTAGTAAAGTGATTTGTTATTTGTAACTTGCCATAGACAGGGTGCGGGTTTCAATCCTACCATCGTAGCATGTACGTTCAGCTGTAATGAATGTAACATAGCTTACAAGCGTGTCTTTGGGCAAGGCGCATTGTTGTTGTTGTTCATCCTTGGAGTTCGAAGCAGACTATGACAACACTAACAAATCTGGTTTCTGTAAGCATGTGAGTTGCTGATACTACAAATTTATGCTCTGAACTTACTCTGGCACACTCAACAGGAGAAACTGCTTTGGTTTGCTTGACAAACAGAGGATGTGCTGAAATTTTCAGGTTGATGTTACTCATGCTTCTGCAATGAATCTTCATTTCTTCCCTTTTCATAGTCTGTAGATACAGTATCGATGAGAATGTGCGAGGTGAAGTGACCCAAGATGACTTGAAAGTGTACTAGTGAAATTACACTATATTGGTCAAGTTCATTCTATCATTTATATTGAACTTAATTTCATTGTCAGTATATCAATGGATTCCACATTTAGTGATTCTGGGTCAAACTAGTTAAACTGAGCTATCAAAGGAGAATTAATGCGACACTTTATATTGTGCAGCGATTATTTACGTGTAACTGGAGATGGAATGTGTGGTTTTCAGTCCTACTATTTGTGCCTGCAAAGTCCGCTATAAGGAAATGTAATAGTGCTTTACAGGTGTATCCTCAGGCAACTTCCTTTGTTCTTGTTTGCTCTTTGATTTCGAAGATGACCATGACATCACTAACAGGTTTGGTTTCTGTGAATGGCTGACCTGGCAGGTCAATTTATGTTCTTAACTGTCTGTGGCACACATGGCTAGAGATGACTTTGGTTCACTTGATCAACTGAGGATGTGCTGCAAGTCAACAATCAGGTTAAAATCAGATCTCCACTGTCCTACTTGAAGGACAGTGGAGATCTGATGTTAATCAGATTGGCATCTGAACTTCTCCACTGGCATGAGGGTTTGTCCATTTACTGTGATGGTAGGGTCTGCATAATGCTTTCCTTGTACAGGTTGTTGCATCACTACTGTCCTATTGATAATGATTTAAATACCTTTTTCTCACAAGCTGAAGAGAAATGGTCCATATTGGTTGCAAGTCATACCTAAGTTTTTGCATTCAGTGAACAGCCATCAGGAAATGTGAGATCATGAACATTCACTGATCCATACACTGCTGAGTTTGCCATATGTCTGGTATGTGGTGTAGATCATAGTGTAATAGTCACAGAATGCATTAGTAAACATGATAGAGAACATCATATTGACGAAGGTCGGAGCCAATGCACTGCCTTGCTCGACTCTATTGGTGACTTGCCGTCCCCATCATAATTAAGCATGCCATCATGGAATAAACCATATAATAAATCAATCAGTTTCTGCAGGCTCCAATCTAATAGATGGCATTATTTTTTACATATATTATTCTGATTCTTGCTTTTCTGTGCATGTGGGACAAAACCATTTATCTGGTAATGCATTAAGGTCTTCAATTCTCATACAATCAGCATGGAACCATAGATCACATTGATCACAAGCAGCAGAATTCTCACTTGGATCTCTACCACAGACCCCGCAAGGCCACTGGACTGTACACTTTGGTTTTTTTGCCTTTCCTTTACCACTGCTATTTACTTTACGTTTTAGACTGGACTTTGAAAATTTTTCACACCGTCTTTCTTCCTTCTCAATTGCTGGCGAAGGGCTCCTGTTTAAAATGCTTTATTCCTCTCTAGATACTCTTTCCTTAGTTGAGCAATGCGCATCAGTGAGTATTTAGAAATTATTATTTCATCAAGAATATTCTTTTTGATGTTACCTGCATCTTCAAAACTGCCATCAAACGATAAAAATAAGTTTGTCCATAATTCATTCAATGTGTGGTCATTCTTTAACTTTAAATTTAAAAAGGTCGAAAATATGGAACCATGCAAATTCAAATTTGCATCTGTCTGAAGAAGATTCATTGATTTGTCAAAAGCCATAAAAAAAAAACAAAAGCACGTATAACTGACATTTATGAGTCCTCTTCCTACATTTTGCTTCATATTAATTTCATGTAGTGAATCCTGTTGTGCTGAAGTGTCTACTAAATCCATTTCATCAGCTTCCAAATGCTCAATAAGTTTCTTCTCCAATAATAACTGTTCCAATTCTTTCTTATTTTTGGGATTGTACATATTTTGCACTATTCTCTTGATTTTTCTTTTCTTGAGGGCATGTAGGCACCAACCTGAGATGTATCTTATTTTGCCTCTTCCACCTGATGATTCATCATACTCTCTTCCTCTACCTTGTTCTGCTTGTTCAATTGCATGCTGTCTAATTGGCTCTCTCTGAATATTTAGGATTTCTCTGCGAATAGAGTATGACAGTCTAAACATTACATTGTAATGTCCTGAGGATGGAATTTGTCCAAACAAATGGTTGACTTTCCACTGGTACTCGTCACCTATAAGCCCTTGATTACACTGCTTGTAAAATTGAGTACAATCCTTGTTCGCTACTGCTTGTTTGGAAACAAAGTACTTCTCCTTTAGTGGCCATATCTTGCTCCAAAGATATTCCACAAATTGGCGTGTTTCCTTCATATGTTTTTCAAGGTATGCAACAACTGTATTTTCTATGGATTGATGTGGAGTTTCTTCACTGTTGTGTAGAATGCCCTGGAGTAAATTATGGACATGAACTCCATGGGGCACGAAACTGCACTATGTTGCTGATGCTCTGCTCCATTCTTTCTACCACTAGTAGAAAATGAATGTCATTGTCACTAGACATTTCGTCACTGGTGTCCGTTTCTACTTCTAAATGTAAAAATCCAACGGGTAATATATCAGGAACGTTATGGGATTGCACACAACATGACAAGTCAGCTTGTTCCGGTAGTTTTGTCTTTGCAAATAAAAATCAGTGACAACAGGTGGTGGTATCTTGACAAGATTGGTTGAAAAGTTCAGAACCTGCAATCCTTTTTTCCTTGTAACTCGGCTTAACGCAACAATAAGTTAGCCATACTGAGGCATATTTTGGCAGTAAACTGAAACTGTTTCCAATGTAAGTCCATGCGCCTTGTGGACAGTTAGTGCAAAAGCCAGCTTTCATGGCATCTGCCAACGTGTGCCTACATCTTTTCTGTAATTGTACACTGTACTTAGTAAAAGCATATTGTTTCACAAATGCCTGTCGTTTAAGTAAAGGGAAATAAATAGAAAAGTTTGTTGTATTTGTTTCCATGACTTCTCCTTTAAGCCGGTTTACAGGTTCATCAGATATATTGACAAGCAACATGACAGGACACCCCACTTTCAGGTGCAGTTCTTTTAGTCCATCACAACCTTCATGACTGTAATATATATGGTTATATATATATATATATATATATATATATATATATATATATATATATATATATATATATATATAAATCGACCTTGGTCACCTCCACCCCTATTATAGGGTTATGCCCATTGTGGTTGGGGGTGCTAAATATCCCTGTCTTCAAACTCCACAGATCCTCTAAAGTGTGTGTCCATGTAATTTACTGACAGACTCAATTATCATAGTGAATTGGTCCACTAGGTCATACGTTAATGTTAATCATGGAGTATGGTGGACAATGTAATGGAGTGCTGGGATTAGCTTTTAAAAAACACAGTCTGCTTATATATATATTTAGTTATATTCACTTTTTCAGGTTGTGTTCAGATATTGTCAAAGACAACAACGGGACAGTCTACGTAAAGGATCTATATGCATATTATGAAAAAGAATGCAAATCCAATGAGGTTCCATGCAGGTCAATAAACATATTTTGCAGATTGTTAATGCAACTGTTCCCTATGAGTACACATACAAGAATCCGCATCAACCATGTCAAAACACATGTGTACACTGCAATTTCTTACCAAGCATCGCAATTCAGATTGGAAACAGGCAGCGTAGATTTGTCAAATATTCAAAATTACCTGGATCATTCATTGATGTTGATTTCAAAGACTGAAAGTTGTGCTGTGATCTATTTAATGACTAATATAATATCCAATGGTAATCGAGTCTTGAAAGAAATCACCTTCAATTTTTGTACTAACATTTGGGAACTTAAGGTACGTGGACATCCAATCAACATGAACACTTTGTGCGTTTTAAATTACTTTGACAAGTCAGTGTCAAACTTTCAGAATGTTCTTCACATTGTAAATCAAGTACAATTCTGCACTTGTCTTCAAATTGTACATTAGAAATTAATACCAGTTAATATCATATCCGAAATTATAGGCACTGCATGTAACACAAAGACATCCACTTTAAGAAAAATGAGATGTTCAACCTGCAAAATATTCTGTGCTGGTTAAGCACTGATGAAGCTTGTAGAAACTGTGTGAAGAGTTTATGTGACTTTAAGAAATCCAGTCAGGATAATTGGATAAATTTAGAATGTACCGATGATCAAGATTTAACCAACATTTTAGACAGTGTATTTGCAAGTGCCACAGATGAAATGAAATTTTTCTTGAAAAGTCAGCATGATGCCTTGAAGATAAAAGATGCAAGAAAGCTCCGATGGGACAAGACTATTATCAAAACATGCCTGAGTCTTTGGTCCCGAAGCCCCCAGTCATTTCAAGACTTAAAGGACAGTAACATTTTCATTTTGCCATCTGGAAGGCAACTTCAAAGATATAAAAACATAATCCCACAAAATGCAGGCATCAATCAAGACATGTTCAGGTGGATGTATAATACAGCCAAAAAGCTAAATCTCCTCCCATCTGGGTATTTTGGGGCTTTAATTCATGATGAAGCTTCTATTCAGGAAGATTTGGTACTGAATATGAAATGTAATGAAAATAAACTGATTGGATGGATAGATACTGGAGAGGAAGCGGAAGCATTAAGAATTCTAAAGGAGAAAGAAGTAAAGCAAACACTTGCATCAAAAGTTTTACAGGTGTCGTTTTTGGGATACACTGGTTTCCGATTTCCCATTGCTCATTATCCTACTGGAGGCGTAAAAGCTTCTGAACTTTACATAATAATCTGGGACATTATATCCAATTTACAGTCTTGGGGTTTCACAGTTAACTACATTCTTCAAAATCGGGAGTTTATGAAGATGCATTTCAGCAATGATACTGATGCTAAGATGAAAAATTACATGAGCGCCAATCTAGTAAATCCAGTCAGAAAAATAGCACATTCACAGGATTTCTCTCATAATGTGAAGAAACTGAGGAATGCAGTACTTAGCAGTGGCATACATTCCTTCAACACAAGGAAGCTGGTCAAGTCAGATCAATGCATTGTATGGGACCAGTGGATTAATGCTGCCAAATGGGATGAGGATACAAACTCTCGCAAAATTCATTACAAATTATCTTACCCACATTTACATCCAGATTCTTCTGAGAAATGAGAAATCACCTTGCTGAGGAAGTTTTGAACAATGATATGTTAAACTTGATGC
>JAECUM010028485.1:0-39600 GCA_016617855.1 Megalonaias nervosa | reverse complement strand
TGTCACCACATGTTCATCTGTGTCTAATGTATACAGGTTTCACCGGTTAATCGCATTATCTGACTATCTGATTCGTCAGCAAATTTATGCATAAGAAAACAAGTACTCTTAGCTAAGTATTATGTTCATTCACGACATTTTTGCAACTTGTAAGACATACTTATAAGTACTGTTTTTTTGTACTATATTCGGCGTTACTATACCAATTTGAAACCAGTCTAGCTGTGTTTGTACTATAGTGGGCGTTACTATAACAATTCGAGACCAGTCTAAGAATGTATTCTTATTCCGGAGTATTTATTGACCCATTTTATTTCACCGAATATAAGTCACAAATCTGTCAGAAACGTAGAACACCAAAAAAGAACAAACCGAATCGCCTTTCCTTTTAAATCTACATAATGTGAGCCTCCCACATTGATTATGAAATACTTTTCACCAGTAGTCTTCAAATTAAAAAATCTAAAATAAAGTAAACTACAATAGATATCAGCCAGTAGAAAAAGGTGTTGACTTGTTTCCTTGATCCCTCTTTTCTTTATTCCAGTTGTGATCATTTACGAATATTTGAAGCAGACCAACCATACCATAGCACAACACAAAAGAATTACTTTGCAGAAGAGAGTGGGTTTACATATGAATCCATATCAGCCCGTCTCGTCATACTCCACTGCATGTCTAATGGCACGTTTACCACGGGCAAAATGTTCAAAGTCTTATACGAGGTAATTGGTACGTGTAGCAACTGTTCCTAGTCTATGTCATGTCTTAGATGCATATAAAATTTGTCTGCAAAATAGTTGCAGTAGATTATTGGATTTTATTATAGTGTGGTATTTTTTTCTATTTTATTTTTTGTCTTACTGTCGCCGTTTAGTGTCAACGGCTTGGTCGAGAATTTATATAATTGGACTAATACATTTCCATGCAAGACAGTTCATTGGACTCGTAGATTCACAGAAATCCAAACCTTTTATAAGGAAAGTAAAAATGTTAAAGGGGGTCAATAAAGTAACAGTTGCAAATTTCATGTCATTATTATTAGAAGCTTGAGAGATCGTTGATTTCGTGTCGTTATTACTAGAAGCTTGAGAGATCGTAGATTTCTTGTCGTTATTACTAGAAGCTTGAGAGATCGTTGATTTCTTGTCATTATTACTAGAAACTTGAGAGATCGTATATTTCGTGTCATTATTATTAGAAGCTTGAGAGATCGTTGATTGCATGCCAATATTGCTAGAAGGTTTAGAGATCGTTGTTTTCAAACTTTCGAGTAAATTCACAGTCTGAGTCTTCAAAAGTTATGAATTCAGAGCCTGATGAATCGATTCAGATAGGACCAAAAGGCATTTTTTTATGAATCGATCTAGATTGGATGTAAAGTTACAGTTTTATATGAATAGATCCAGATAGGACTTAAAAGGCACAGTTTTATAAATCGATCCACATAAGAAATAAAATTATAGATTTATATCAATTGATCCATATAGGACTTAAAAGGCACAGTTTTTATGAATCTATCCAGGTCGGACGTAAAAACCACTTGTTTTTTTTATGAATCTATCCAGATCGAATGTTAAAAGCAGTTGTTTTTAATGAATCTATCCAGGTAGGGCGTAACAAGCAGTTGTTTTTATGAATCTATCCAGGTAGGACGTAAGAAGCAATTGTTTTTAATGAATCTATCCAAGTCAGACGTAAAAGGCACAGTTTTATTAGCAGGTGTTATGATAAAACATATTTACAAAGCGTGCATTCAAGTAACGTTATTTTGTGACATGTAATGGATATAAATGTGACGAACATATGGTTCAGTTCAGGATTTATAAAATATGCTTAAAAACAGTACAATACGGAAAGAGCTTGATATATTATTATAAAATTAGTCGGGGTCAAGAATGATACAGAATTATTCTCATTGCCGATTTTATCTACCTGCTTTATGCATGGAAAACAGCAGTATTATAACGGGACGCTTGCTAACATATCATAATTACGTCAGGACGCTTGTAAATATCGCGACACTTGCAAACACAGCAGTCTTACAGCGTAAAGCTTACAGTCATAGCAGTCTTAAACACAGCAGTCTTACAGCGTAAAGCTTACAGTCATAGCAGTCTTATATCAGGACATTGAGACATTTAACCTTGAACTACATGGCCTGATCATTTCAAGGCACACGGTAAATTAAACGACTGTTGTTTTCTTCACTTTGGGTTTTAATAATCATTCACTGAAGATGCCAGGCTTGAAAGTAAGCGTAATGATTTCTTTTCAATTGACAAAAAGTCATAACTGAGGCACATGACACACGCAAAAGTCATCTACCAGACATACACAGGAAAATCATCTACCAGACAACTCATATAGAATTATTTCTTTAGTTTATCTACCAACATACCCTTGTGATGCAAAACAGATGCAATTTCGTGTGTCTTCTTCCTCTTCTTCCTGAAAATCATTGACTAGTAATCGGAAATAAAAAGGAAAGCGAAGAATACTTCACGGCTACAGTGAAGATAAAATGCCAACCTTGGAACCTTTCACAGAGTATACATCTGTATTACTGAATAGAACTGAAATACTGTATACAAATATAGTCCTGAATATATCTGTAGTACTGAATACAGCTATAGTAGTGAATACAGCTGTGGTGCTGAATATAAATGTAGTGCTGAATACAGCTGAAGCACTTAATACAGCTGTAGTACCGAATACAACTATTGCACTAAATGCAGTCACAGCACCAAATATAGCTGTAGTACTAGATACAGCTTTAGTACTTAATACAGCTATAGTACTGAATACAGCTGTAGTGCTGAACATAAATGTAGTGCCGAATACAACTGTAGTGCTGAATACAGCTCAGCTGCATTATTTAATACAGTCGTAGTACTGAATATAACTGTTGTCAGCGGCAGCACTAAATACAGCTGAATTACTGGATACAGCTTTAGCAATGAATACATCAATTGTACTGGATGCAGCTGTAGTGCTGGATACAACTGTAGCACTGAATACAGCCGTTATGCTGAATACAGTTGTAGTACTTAATACAGCTGTAGTACTAGTAGTGAAGGGGGGAGCGATCCAGGGACAATGGGACTTCCATGTTAAAAAAGGGGTCCCGGGCCTCTGGGGACAATGAGAATTTAACATGGGGTATTTAACATAGGGAATATATAGCGACAAAATATTGGGCCTGTCTAGGGACAATGGGATTTGAACATAGGGAATGTTGAGCGGCAATGTATTGAGCCTGTCTAGGGACAATAGGAATTGAACAGTGCTGACGTCACGGTACTGGACACTGGCAACAATGTTGCAAGTGGCTGACCTCAATCGGGCGGAACAGTGTGGCAAGGGGCTGACCTGAATACGCGTTACTCTAGGGACAAATAGAGATAGAGACTTGTTTAGAGACATAGAGACATATTACACAAACATAGATTTATGAACACAAATCTATCACACAAAACATCATCGAAAATATTTTTAGGCAAGACAGAATAGGCATCTTTTCAAGGCAATGGAGTGGCACTGAAAAGGGCCTTTGGTTTGTTTGTTAACATCGTTCAGTTAACATAGAGGGCATCGCACGGATCTTCTTCACTTTCTCAAACTTCGTCTGACCTCTGGACCGTAGATTAAGACTCTCTTCAGACAGCATTGTTTCTCCACATAGATCCTTTGTTTCCAAAGGGCTGTCTCTGTCAACTAGGTAATTACCTATGATGATTTGACATACATGGGATAGTCCGGGTTGAACAGCATCGACGATAGGATGGTGGACGATACTACGTTAGTCCACATCTTGTGATGAGAACAGGTGAATGGAATGAGATGAACCGCAGTTATTTATAGTGGAAGAGCGGGATTGAGTTCTTTCACCTATCCTAACACGCGTTACAAAATTCAGTCATAGTGCGGAGTCTGTGTCTTCCAATTCGAAGAGAGCTGCCTGTGATGTCACATTCCCTATATAGGTGTGCTAGCGTCTGTGTGCAGTGAATCGATGTGACAGAGTTAGAACATGACGGAAACAAAGAAGACAGTGAATTGGGGTGCACAGGCTGTGGAGACGAGAAGTAATGGCATAGCAGCGGCTACCAAAACAAACGCAGTTCTACTACCAGAAGAGAACGATTTTAATTGGGATTTAGTAGATTTTCTCTCTTCTTCAGAAGAATTTGTTCCGGTACCAGCACCTTCACTACCTTCTCCTTCCTTATCCTACGTCGAGGAAGTTAACAGAGATAGAAAGAAGAATTGGAGAAATTTTTGCAACAGCAGAAAGAAGCAGAACAAGCCTTTCTCATTCAACAGCAACAGCGAGAAGAAGAAGAGGCAAGAAGAAAACGACAGGAAGAAGAAGCAGAGGAGAAACAAGGCTTAGGAGAGGAGGACGGTGAATGTCAAACGGTGACGATACTCTTAGAAATTTTGGCAGAGTTATGGAGTCTGAAACAAATGTATCAGACTTCTTTAATATGACCCAAGAGAAAAAGACCTTCCCGAACCAAACAGTCCAACCCCGTCAACACGCCTACTAGCCTGAAATACAAACTCTAGTGATATCTACCAAATCATCGACAGTAGCAGGCCCAGAAGTAGGCATTGGCCGTGGCAAAGGGATAAAGCAGTTAAAGCTCATTACTTCCCGTTCCTGAGTTTGTTTCTTTAAAAAACAAAAAATAAACACCAACGGCCCTTTTCAAGGCCACCCACCTCTCTCGAAAAGAGACTACTCAATGTTTGCCAAAATCAAATAAAACTCAAATCCCTTTTTCCCCATAATTTACGTGTGTGAGTGCGTGACTGTAGGTCCTTATTATTAAAATCAAAACCAAGAGACACTTACTTTATTCTTTCTGGTATATTCTCTGGTACAAATTTACAATCCAATTTCACAACATATTACTTTAAAAAAATTCATAGACTTCTTTGTCTTTTCACTCTATCCGTTTTTTGAATTTCTTTACTGCCACAGGTTTTCCTCTTCTTCCTCACTTTTTTCTCGTCTTCTTTTCTACTCTTTCTTCTCTTCCTGGACGTGTCTAGGTTCTTTCTTTTCGGAGGGTACCCCTTGTTCCTGTTCGGAACCCCTCTCTTCCTTCTGCTACTGTTGCTTCTTAGGGCAGTCTGAAGACCACTGTCCTTTCTCTTGGCAATGATAACTGGTATCTTGACCTTCGTCTCTTTTGACACTTCTCTTGCTTTGACAATGTGGATATTCTGAAGACCAATACCCTTTCTTCTGACAGATATAGCAAGTATCTTGACTTTTATCTCGAAATGTGGGGGAGAAGTCCGTCGGCTTCTCTGAAGAAAACCTTCGTATGACACCTCACAAAGCTTTGATCAGAAGTTCGATCTGTGTGGGATCTTCCATCTTTCTTGTCGGATTGAGAGTGAAATGAATACTTTGAGGGAAGACACTGACCCTTTCTATAGGGAAGACACTGGTCTTACATTTATATATAGGTGACCATGACGTTTAAATGTAGTCATTTGACTTTCTGCACTTAAGATGAAACGATCGCACCATTTCGTGAAGAAAGGAGAAGAAAGTAAGAGGCAGAAACGTGACCTATCGCCTCGCACGGTAGCTGAAGTCTTGGCTCAAATCCATGCTAACGATTTTGAAGATGACAGGAGTGAACCAGAATCCAGACCCAGATAATCAAAGTCAAACCAAAGTCCACCATCACCACTAACCCCTGAAAAGTACTACCACATTCGACAGACGGATAACCGCTCCTCTAGAAAATTTAGAACCACGGCCACACGTACACGGTTAAATTAAAAGATTTCAAGTCAGACGTACCGCTGGAGAAAACAAAGGGATTCATCATCGATGTGTAGGATTCTTTGTTAACCACAATGAAACAGCAATGTCCAGCCAAAGAGGACGATCGCTTGAGACTTTCCATTTATCACGACAGTTTGAAGTCTCCCGTTTGGATCGAGTTTAGCAGTCCAGCAGAATTGACACCTTCCAAAGTCATCGACAAGATTCAACACATGCAGCAATCCAAAGACAAGTTTCACATCACCGATGGAAAAGCGACACTGTACATGACCCACGTTTCTCTTCCCAAAGGGACCGGACAACGCAGAAAAGTGTTATTGGTGGAAGACCTTCGTAGCACCAAAAAGAGTCTCGTCCGAATTAACAACCCTCAGGACAAGATGTGTTTAGCTCGTGCCATCGTGGTGCGACGAACGTATGCTGACAAAAAAGACATGGCAGAATGGAAAAGAGCCTGGCAAATTATTCGAAAATCGAACCGAGCCAAACAACAAAGAGAAGAAGAACTTCTGTTAAAGCAAGCGGAGCTATCCAAAGACACACCCTGTGGCATTCCTGAAATGCAAAAATTGCATGACATCTTAGCTCCACGCTACACCTTGAAAGTACACCCTCAAGAAGTGCGTGGGCCACTGTTGTTTCGAGGCAAAAATTTTAAAGACGGAAAATACGTTCACGTCTATCATCAAGATGAACATTTCGATACCATTTCCAGTATCACCGGATGCCTTGGATACAGTTATTATTGTGAGAAATGTGACTATGGGTATAACAATCGAGAGCAACACAAACATTGTGGATCAAAATGTGAGGGATGTTTGGAATCTAAACCTTGTGTTGACGAAGGACAACAACGTGTGCATTGCCCTGCTTGTCGGCGCACTTTTGTCAGCCCAACCTGGTACCAACAACATCTGAACACGCAAGGTTCACAGCAATTCCTGAGATTGTGTCCTACTTGTGGACAAGTTATACGTAGCAATAATGCCAAGGCACACCTAAGTCTAGGAAAGAAACGATGTCACATCTGTCACCAAATCGTGGACTTGGAATACGAATGCTACATTCAAAAATACCAACCCCAACAGGAGGAGGAAGAAGATGACCACAAGAAGAAATGCAATTTCATCTTTTTCGATTTCGAATGCAAGCAAGAGACCGGCATTCACATTACCAATTTATGCGTGGTTCGTAGAGCATGGGATAAGTGCATCCAAGAACCGAACTTTTGTAATTGCTCTCACTGTGGCAAGATTCCTGGAGGACGTGAAAAAATCTTTCGGGGACCGAACACACTAGCCAATTTCGCCCAATGGATCTTAGTCCCTATCGACGAAACGTGGAGTCAAGAGAACATCAAACGTTACGGAGATTGCCATCGCTATGCCAAGGTGATGGCTCACAATTTCTTGGAATATGATGGACAGTTCCTTTTCAAATACTATATGGAACAAAGCACCGAACATCCTAAAGTGACTTTGAACGGAACCAAAATCATTTCCATGCAAGTGGGGCAAGTGCAGTTTAAAGATTCGATGAGTTACTTGGCCATGCCTTTGTGTCGAACACCTAAAACATTTGTAATGACAAAAATGGCCAAAGGATATTTTCCGCACTTTATCAATACCGAAGCCAATCAACATGCCGTTCTACTCCATTTGCCTGATGCTCACTACTACGACCCCGACAACACGCGCACCGAACAACGAGAAGCTTTCTAAGCTTGGTACCACACTCACGCCTCGGACCCCTTCGACTTTCAGGAAGAGATGTTAAAGTATTGTCGTTCCGAAATGGACATTTTACGGCGTTGCTGTGGAAAATTTCGAGAATTGTTCATGGAGCATGGAGGGATCGATCCTTTTAAAAAAAGCCTGCACCATTGCCAAAGCGTGTTCCTTAGTGTACCGCAAACGATTCGTGCCGGAGAAGACCCTGGCTGTCATACGCCTCAAACGACTAACTTTGTCAAACGTCAATACTCGGTCAAAGCCCTACGAAGGCTACATTATTTGTGTGACAAGGAAGACAAATGGATCCAACACGCCTGCAACGGAGGAGGTGAAAAGACCATCGGAAGGTATTCGGTGGATGGCTGGGACTTAGAAAACTCTAAGATCGTGTACGAGTTCAACGGTTGCTTATTTCACGGATGTCCGATCTGCTACCCTCAAGTGTACACCCAAAATTAATTTTTACAACGTACCATGGAAGACTTGTACAAGACCAATTGTCAGCGGTGCTTAAAGTTAAAACAGTAAGGATATCAAGTGGTGGAAATGTGGGAACACGAGTACTATCACCGTTTGAAAACTGATCCCGAGTTTAAACGCATCGTGGAAAGTTACAAGTTGCTGGACCCTCTACCCTCTAAACGCCGCGGGACAGTTTGTACGGAGGACAGACGGATGCCACCTGTTTGCTGTCCCACGCCGACAAGAAGAAAGGAGAAGAAATCAAATAGTTGGATGTGTGTTCACTGTATCCTTACCTGTGCAAATATTATCACTTTCCCCCAGGGCACCCGCTATTGCTGACGGAACACATTGACCTGGACAACATTCGACAATACGAAGAATTGATTAAATGTAAAGTCTTGCCTCCCACAGTCTTGTATAATCCTGTTTTACCTCACCATTGCCAAGGAAAACTGATGTTTCCCTTGTGCCATACTTGTGCCTAAACGTGCAATCAAGACCAATCTTGTCAGAACACCCAGGAAGAACGCGCCTTAACGGGAACGTGGATCAGGGTGGAATTGTTTTAAAGCTCTAGACTTGGGATACCAATTGTTAGAAGTGTACGAAATTTACCACTTTTCCAAGACAGAATAGTACCACATTTGTGACGAGACTCAGAAAGGTATTTTCGCAGACAACGTGGATGCCTTTTTGAAACTGAAACAAGAAGCCAGCGGCTATCCTTCCTGTTGTCAAAACCCCGAAGACCAAAAGAAATTCTAAGAGAAATACTTTGAACAGGAAGGCATCACTTTAGACACATCGAGAAAAGCGAAGGAAGGCGATCGTTTGCTACAGTGATGTTAAATTGCTTGTTGGGCAAAATGGCACAATCACCGTGTTTACTCAAGACGTAGTATTTGACAGAACCTTCCCGTTACTTCCAGATGATTCAAGACAAAACCAAATACGTGAAACACGTGAACATCCTTCGTGAGGACTTGATCTTAGTCAATTATGAAGAAGAACGTGAGTTTGTACAGGACGACGAATTTGGGAACGTCATCATTGCTGCCTACGTGATAGCCCATGCTCGCTTAAAATTGTACTAAGCTTTACACCAGTTAGGAAATCGTGTGCTGTATTTTGACACGGACAGTTGCATCTACATCGATCGCCCGTGTCACCGTCACCCTGACATCGAAGGAGACCGTTTAGGAGCCTGGACGGACGAGCACCCCGACAACAAGATTTTAAGTTTTGCTAGTGGCGGTCCCAAAAATTACGTCTACGAATACCGGGACGTCCAAGGAAAAGTGTACGCGGAGTGCAAAGTCAAAGAACTGACTCTCAGTTATCGCACCAGTTAAGTGGTGAACTTTGGGGTATTGAAAGAAGCCTTGCAGTCTGGAAAGGATCAACATTTTAAAGTGACCACCTACGTGCCGCACAAGACTGTACGTTTAGCCACAGACCAAATCGTCAGTTGGCCTTTGGAAAAACTGTATCAAATCGTGTACCAGAAGCGAGTGCGGCCTCCCATCCACTTCACTTCACCGTACGGACAGGTCGATATTGGTCAGCATATAAAAAGGGAAAACGTCCAAGACCGATAGTTCGTTGTGACTACCATTGCCAAGCGAGAAAGATGAATCCTAATAAACAGACACCATTCAAGTTCGGTGATTCTCAAGTGGAGTGCGATACTGTGCCTTGCGATTGCAGGGATGCCGTACGCTGTGACCTCAGCGATTCAGTACCACATCATGGGAACTTTGTTATGACTACTACTACCACTACAATACCTACCATGGAAGGTGACACTGTGCGTGTCAGACCTGACGGATGCGAAAGCGATGCCAGTCGTTATCGTGGATTCTTTACTTGTTTTTATGGTCAATGTCATCCTCCACGTGAAACAATACGGCTACCACCCTACGGATGTCATCCATGCCTGAGCAAATTACTGCGAGTTACACCGTGCCCTCATAGAAATGAGCCTGTGAAAGAAGAATAATCGTCCCCTGTGCGTCTGTCTGAATACTGCGACTTTGAAAGTCGTTTCCAAACCTCCAATATCTGGGAGGACCTACCCCTGAAGACTTAGCAGAGCTGGATTTATCTACCTGGGAGAAGGTGATAAAGTCAAGTGCTTCAGTTGCGGTGTGTCACTTCACGAGTGGGAGCAAGAAGATTCCGCTTACCTGGAACATGTTCGATGGTCTCCGCACTGTCACTACCTACCTTTAGTGGGACGATCTTAGTAACCTCTTGATGGATACTTTACAAGAGAACATTTGTGGTTTGCCTGTAGATTTGAGAGAACGCATTTACCGAGAGTTTGTCAAAATACAAGTCAAATGCAAAGAACAAATTCATCCGTTACGTCACCAATGTTGAAACCACTGGCTGCTATAAGAGGACTGATTGATTTGAAAGCGTTCCAATGGTAGGACATTCATTAACTACCCAAGGGCCAGACGACTCCGGTTGCTACTGATTCTACTTACATAGTGTCCATACTACAGCGAATTCCAGAGGAAGCCTTAGAGGATTACAAAAATGTTTTACACCATCAAATTTTGTCTGTAGAGGAGAATTCTATGCGGTGTGTGGTGTGTGAACTAGTGACTAAACTATTTGGATATGTCGACGAAGTACAATCAGTTCTGTACAAAAAGAACACTTATTACCCCCGACAAAAAAGAGGTATAAAAACTTGCTACCATGCCACGACCTTTATCATTAGTGATACAACAATTGCCGTGGAAGGAAATCAATGACAGTGGCGAATTACCAACACTTTTTACGAGAACTGTATCAAATGAATTTGGGTCGACGTGTGGTGTGTGTTGTAGTGACTTCCTTTCTGGAATTTCGTTACCAGTCGATTCCTTGTGGGCTCTTTACGATTTGTACCTAACACTACCACCAAAAACACGAGGGTGGTACCTTTAAATGTACACGAAAGACTCATTCTGTTAAAAGCCTTGCGTTTTCATCTCGATACTTTTCGACCTCTACGGGAAAAAAAGATTCGTCAACTTTTAGTCACTGAAGATGTTTACGAAGATGTGTGTGCAGCTTGTGGCTTACACCCTCACTTGCAAAATGTACTTGACTGGGAAAGTTTGGGTTTCGAGGCTTGGACAAAAGAAGCGGAAAACTATGTCCAAGATTTCTGATCATAAATTCAAACGTTCAGTGAAAAAAGTAACTTTTAAACTTGTGTTAGCCACAGTGTCAGAAGAATCCGACGGCGAGGAAAACCACTCCATTCAGGACAGGACCATTATTGTCATGGACATCCCCGAAAGGCCATTCCGGGAGGACCCTTGTGTGACTGTGCCAAGTGTAGAGCCTCTAAGAACATTACCCAGTGTACCTAGGACACCACACCTTCGACACCAAAAATGTTGTACAGTGACTTGTTTATATTCCGCTTTGATCGTTTTGATGTGTATTTTATCGATGTACTTAATCATTTGGCTTTATGTATTTTTGTCTTTCATGTGAAAACTTCGTGTCAAAGAAGTTAAAGTACATTGGAAAGGATATCCGCCGAGTTTTGACTCTTGGATGGACGCTTCGCAAGTCATCGACTATAAAAAGAAGTGACTAGCATGCTCTTCAACACAGCCTCAACTTCCACAGTGACCACCCGTTCACCGAGTTCTTCTCTGCAAGATCTACAAAATAACCCTTGTGGGTGTAGTGTGGAGAACGTGTGCATAAAACTCAAATCGTCTTTGTATGCCAAATCATTGTGGCGTATTGTGTCATAGGTGCTGCCATTGCTAATTTGAGTTTGAACAAGAAGACAAACAACTGTGGACCATTTGACTGAGCAGCTGCATCGGAAACCTCCCCAATCTTTCCCTGAAATAATCTAACGGTTACAACGGGAGTCTTGCACCCAACGTCAGTCACCCTCCCAACAGCTGCAATAACAACAACAATCCTCTTTTAGACACTCCTCTGACCTCCATGGACTCCTCAGACAGCAGAACTCAAATTATGAATAACCAATTTTACTTTACCCAATGACAGTTCTATGGATGTGTTTCCTCACAATACTTTGTGCTGTTTCACGGCAAAATTACCTCAAGCCATCCAACTGGATCACGGAGCCCATTGGGAAGTGGCTTTGGTCGAAATGATTCACCCTACACAAATCAAAAACATCACTGACAATCAAAACACTTTTAAGGTCGAAGTTCTGAACGACCAAGTGCAACAATACTTGAATGAAAACGAAACTGTAGATGCCTCTATGAAACGACAAGTGTCCCCCGATACTCCACGGTACATCTCTCTGATGAAAATTTCCGCAGGCTATTTTTTGAGCGGTCAACATCTGGTGGCCACGATTGCTTCCAAATTCAATGCGCTGTTTGGCAAAACCTTGGACAAAACCAAGTGTCACCCTCGAGTACCATAAAGTGGCTCGTCGCCTGCTGATGAAATTTTCGGATGCCAAAACGTTGGCCATTACATTTTGTACTGAACTGTTTTACATTTTGGGAGGAGACCTTAATATGGTCAAGGGTAACAACATGCAACCCATCACCAACACCTTGATTTTTGCGAAATTCTTTCGTTCCCCTGTAGAACTGAAACAAGGTTTAAATTTGATCTTTGTGTACTCTGATGTGGTGGAGTACAACGTGGCGGGACACACATCCGTACCGTTACTGCGAGTCATTCCTTTCAAAGTGGATTCTTCCGCGACCAATAACGAGGAAGATGAAAACACATATCACGTTCACCGCGAATTTGAACATGCTCACTATTTACCCGTCAGTAAGTCGTATTTCGACACTGTCAACATTGCTATAAAAGGAGATCTGGGACAAAATATTCCATTCACCAAAGGGAAAGTCAGAGTGAAATTATGAAATTCCATTTTCGAAAACGATTCTCTAACGACTTGTAAGGCATGTATCCTGTGTACCGAGGAGTCGCTTGACAGCAAGGACATGGTTTTGGAGATATACTGAAATCGGCGTTTTGTTCGGTGGCCTCCGTTTTAAAACTGATGGTGACACGAGGATTGCACGCCTTGAAAGATGCCGCTTTGACGCAAGGCAAATAATTTCTCCAAAATGTCATCATCGACAAACAAAACTCCAAAGAAGCCTTCTTGAGAGCAGGAAAAAATGTTTTACTTCAAACTGGCAAAAATATTTTGGGTCGACGAGAAACTTCTATAAATGCCCTGGACGCTGACCAGTCAGGCATTTGCTTCCCTGACACCACAGCAAGGACAAGGCAGAAAGAGACGACGAAGACACCCTTCCAGAGGACTTCACACGCCCACGACGATTATGCAGGAGGTTACGCTTTGCGGGCTTTGATTTCACTCCAGACCAAGGCAGCGACGAGGGAAATTTCCACCTTATAAATTCTGGTCAGTTTCGTGTGGAACTTCAGCTTGCTACGGCTCTACCCGAGACGGTGAACGTCATCTTGTATGCCGAATTCAACAATACGATAGAAATTAACAGTTTGAGAGAAGTCATTCTAGACTATTAGAAGCTATGGAAGACACTTATCCCTCTTTGAATGGTGGAGAATCTTTGGAAATGGAATGGGAGGATATCTTGGAAGCAGAACCCAAAGACAAAGACGAAGAGGTAATGGTCATGTCCAGATGGCCAGAACAAGAACAACATTTAGTCTCCTGTTTTCCCAAACGATCATCCCAGTCAAATTCAACACGATAAATGCCTAATGAGGAGTCATGAAGAAAAATTGGACGAGTATTTGGAGGACGCTTGGGGTCTCATCTCGGAAGAAGCATTGTTGCTTCAGTGGTACAAAGACTTGCGTGATCATTCCTTCCATCCATTGTCTACTCTAGAGATTCATCGCATCGAATCTCTCTTCGTCCAGAGTACGGAGACGAAGGGAAGAGAAGTTTACTTGACAGAGATTTTCAAGCAAATAGTCAGGATTGAACTGACGACTTATCATTACTTGTGAAACAAGAAAAAAACAAAACAAAATGGATACCTGGGAACTTTATTACCTTTTGAAAAACAGTTCGTACACCGCTTCTTGGAATCCTGTCGTGTGCGCTAAAGATGAACTTCCTCATCGCAAACCCAAAGACAATCAAGCTTATGTCACCAACACGGACGACAGTCATCTCGCAGGAACCCACTGGGTAGCAGTCTACTTTCCCCATGATGCCTGTGTGGAGTATTTTGATTTGCATGGATTACCGCCTTTGGAAGACGACATCATCGACTTTATGAGAAGAAATGACCAGACGACGCACTTCAATAATGTGGAATTACAAGGCACAGATTCCATGGTGAGTGGACAATATTATGTGTATTTTGTTCGAGAACGCAGTCTTGGATATCCCTTACAACATTTAGTGACTTATTTTGATTGTGACTCTTCTAGAAAAGATGAAAAAGTAGATAGATGGTTTTGTGACCATTATGGATATTTCTTGTCTTTAGCTAGGAAACGTAGTGTAAATCAATGGCCAAATGACTCCATCAATGGAAGTCTAACTTGACTTCACGACGTTTGTCAACCTTGTCAAAAATGTGTTATTTTTAAAAAAAATGTGTTGATGTTATATTACGTGTTGGTTGTTTGTCGGTTGAATAAAAATGTTATCTCTTGAAAAAAAAAGTGTTGGTGGTTTGTTTTGAAAAAAAAATTGTTTTCACTAAATATGCTCTTTGACTTCTCTCTATCCATCGCCTTGAGATGAGCTATAGCGTTCCTACCCAAAACCCGTAGGGATGTTTTCTATCGTGTCCGCGCTTGAGCCATATAAAGCGGGGCGGTCTTCAGTCTGACCATCCATTGTTGACTCATCATCCTATTAAGATGTCTTCAAGACTAGCAAAGCTGATCGAAGCCCTCATGAATTTGCGTAGTGTCAGGCAAAACCTGATATCCAAGCCTGATGAGATTGAAAATGTCAGAATGTTAAAAGTGGCCCAAGGCCTGATAGGAGAGTTGTTTGTTGAAAGACGAAATCAAGAAGGAACAAGAGGAATTGACTGAGAAGTACAGACTTCAGAAACAGCAGAGAAAACGGCAGCAGAAGCAACAACAGAAGAAGCAGACAGAGGTTTTGGGGACTGCCGTGTGGACACGAAAGAGTTCTCCTTCTCCTTTCGAAGAAGCAGACCCTATCCTGTTGGAAAGTCGGCAGCCAGACGTGGACGCAATCTTAGACGATAAGTGATTGCCATAACCCCAAACAAAACGGCCCTTTTCAGGGCTACCCCAATAATCTAGAAAAGAGATAGTAGTCAAATTGCCAAAATATTTGTCGTTATTGGTGTTTGTCTGTAGGTTAAAAAAAGATAGAAGTGTGTCTATAAACACTTCGTTTCTCTGGCTTGTAAGATAGTGTGTTTTCTTTTCTGTAGGTAAAAAGTGAACGTGAGTGTTTCTTTTAGGTCCGCGCGTTCCATGTTTTTGATGGTGATGTGGGTATTGTTATTTTTGTGTAAGGGGATTTTTTCTTCACGTCCGTGCTTGAAGGATATAAAACGTAGCGTTCGTCAGTCTGGCTACCCATCGTTGACTATTCAACATCCAAAACGAATAGAGCCCAGAAGATAATGGAAATTCATATGCATCTGGAAAATGCTTGTCGTCTCCTAGACAAGCTAGCTATGGAGGCTTGGAATGAAGAAGAGGAAGAATTTGATTTAGAGGATGAGAAGGAGAAGGAGAAAGAAAAGGGCATAATCCTTCTGATGCAACCCATTTGCCATGTGAAAGCTGTGGTGAGGACACCATTACAGAAGCCACCGCAAGCGTTTACGGTGCCTCGTACCGAAGATTGGGACTTGGAGCTGGAGCTACAGCGCCAAGAGTGGGAATCTCAGGGACCACAGCAGCACTATCAGCACGTACGAGCAAGGGATGCAGTCTTCACAGTCCCTCAAACCGAAGATAGGGAGAGTGAAGCGAATCAACCCTCTTCCATCACTCCCTATCTTTACGATTTCGTGGGAGAACGATTGGAGTCGTAGATGTATTTGTGGTGCTAGACTTGGGAGGTGTCATCATTAAGAAGGTGTATTTGGAGTTTACAAACACAGTCCCTCTCAGGGCTAACCAGATCTCTAGAAAAGAGAGACTGACCAAGTTGCCAATCATATAATTGTGTGTATGTGTATTTTTGTTTGTGTTTGTGTACGTACGCGTACGTGTGTGTATTTTTTGGTTGTGTGCGTGCGCGTACGTGTGTGTATGTGTGTGTGTGTTTGTGTGCGTGCGCGTACGTGTGTGTATTTTTTGTGTTTGTGTGCGTGCGCGTACGTGTATGTCTTTCCCTTAACAAAACCCTTGTTCCAGCACTAAAGAATATTTGTGAAAGTGAAGTAGTGTCACTATAAACATGGACTCCTTTACTGATGTGATTGTAGGTAATGGTGTGATTTGTAAATAAAATATTTCCTTCTGCATCTATGTATTGATAAAAAGGATAGTGGATTTTGTTAGCATTAGTGTGTTGTTTTGTATAAAATTTTATTTTAGGTTAGCACTCTAATCACTAGGGGCTGTTTGGTATGTGATATGGGTAGTTGGTAATAGCGGATGTTTTCCTTCACGTCCGTGTTTGAGGTGTATAAAGTGTATCGTTCATCAATCGCATCATTCAATATTGAATAATTTAACCATGGCGACAAACCATATGGACAAGATGCTTAAATTGCAGGAAGTGGTAGATGATATTGGAAAGGTATAAGAGATGCTGGTCAGATTGGAGGATGGGTGTTATAGCCCCACCGTGTAAAGATGGAGATTAACAATTTAAGGAAGGCTAAGAACGATTGAGAGAAATGATAAAGGAGGAAAAAGAAGAAAAAGAGGACAAACAGGAAAAAGAACAGATAGGAACTTGTGACGAAAAATTGATGAAAGAAGAAGAAAACGAAAAGAGGAAACAAGAGGAGGAAAAGAAAGAGGAGAAGGAGAAGAAAAGAAGAAGACGAAAAATGTGATGGAGAAGATTAGAAGTTGTTGGAGAAGAAGAAGAGAGGAGAGAAAATAGAAGAAAGTTAAAAGGTCCTTTTTAGGGACACTTCATTGCCTCAAAAAGATAGCTATTCTCTACTGCCTAAAAATATTTTTAGTCGATGTTTTGTGTGATAGATTTGTGTTCATAAATCTATGTTTGTGTAATATGTCTTTGTCTCTGTCTATGTCTCTAACCCTGTCTCTATGTCTATGTCTATATTTGTCCCTAGAGTAACGCGTATTCAGGTCAGCCCCTTGCCACACTATTCCGCCCGAGTGAGGTCAGCCACTTGCAACATTGTTGCCAGTGTCCAGTACCGTGACGTCACCCCTGTTCAATTCCTATTGTCCCTAGATAGGTCCAATACATTGCCGCTCTGCATTCCCTCTGTTTAATCCCCTTGTCCCTAGACAGGCCCAATATTTTGGCGCTATACATTCCCTATGTTAAATTCCCCATGTTAAATTCTCATTGTCCCCAGAGTGCCGGGACCCTTATTTACATGGAAGTTCCATTGTCCCTAGATCGCCTCCCTTCACTACTAGTACTGGATACAACTATAGTATTGTATACAACTGTAGTACTGAATACATTTGTTTTACTGAATATAGCTGTACTATTGTATACAACTGTAGTACTGAATACAGCCGTAGTTCTGTATACAGCTGTAGTGCTGTATTAAACTATCGTAATGAACACGACTGTAGTACTGAATGCAGCTGTAGAACTGAAATCAGCCGTAGTACTGTATACAACTGAAGTACTGAATACAGTTGTAGTACTGTATACAACTGTAGTACTGAATAGTGATGTATATGCTTAATATATGCTAATCATTCTACAATCGTAATCTGTTGTCAATCTATCTGATCGTTGCTCTGTCCAAAATTTTTTAAAGAATTATTGATAATGCCGCTGGAGGAGTGTCCATTACCATAAATACTAAAACTTTCCACAGCCAAATTATCTTAATATTGTCTTATGGGCCTTTGCGGTCGTGCGTGTATCCATACAATATTGTCCTAGAGGCTTTAGTAGCCACGCGTGTATCCATACAATATTGTTCTGCAGGCTATAGTAGCCACGCGTGTATCCATACAATATTATCCTACAGGTTATAGTAGTCATGCGTGTATCCATACAATAGTCCTGAGGCTTTAGTAGCCACGCGCGTATCCATACAATATTGTCCTACAGGCTATAGTAGTCATGCTTGTATCCATACAATATTGTCCTAGAGGCTTTAGTAGCCACGCGTGTATCCATACAATATTGTCCTACAGGTTATAGTAGCCACGCGTGTATCCATACAATATTATCCTACAGGTTATAGTAGTCATGCGTGTATCCATACAATATTGTCCTACAGGTTATAGTAGCCACGCGTGTATCCATACAATATTATCCTACAGGTTATAGTAGTCATGCTTGTATCCATACAATATTGTCCTAGAGGCTTTAGTAGCCACGCGCGTATCCATACAATATTGTTCTGCAGGCTATAGTAGCCACGCGTGTATCCATACAATATTATCCTACAGGTTATAGTAGTCATGCGTGTATCCATACAATATTGTCATACAGGTTATAGTAGTCATGCGTGTATCCATACAATATTATCCTACAGGCTAAAGTAGTCATGCGTGTATCCATATAATATTATCCTACAGGCTAAAGTAGTCATGCGTGTATCCATATAATATTATCCTACAGGCTATATTAGTCATGCGTGTATCCATATAATATTATCCTACAGGCTAAAGTAGTCATGCGTGTATTAGCACAATAGTCCTGCAGGCTGTAGTAGTCATGCGTGTATACATACAATATTGTCCCATTGTCCTACAGGCTATTACAGTCATGCGTGTATACATACAATATTGTCCCATTGTCCTACAGGCTATTGCAGTCATGCGTGTATACAAATAATATAGTCCTACATTGGAGAAACATATGAACCCATATGAAAATGTGGCATAATTGAATTATCTATTCAACCTATGCCTAACTTTGTACAAAATGTTTGAAAGATACAAGTTCTGAGTTAACATAAGTACTACCCCTTCGAAACGCTAAAATGATACGGGTGTACCCCATAGGGTCACTCACCCTGTACAAAATCAAAATCAACAGCATAGTGAAATACGTTGAATCCAGGAACAGAGTGATTATTATATGGCGACGACATTTTAATATGCCTTAGATTTATGACCATACGTACTATGCAAGTCAATTACAGATATAACTATACGTACTATACAAGTCAGTTACAGACAAAACTATACGTACTATGGAAGTCAGTTACAGTTGAGACTATACGTACTATGCAAGTCAATTACAGATAAAGCTATGCGCCCTATGGAAGTCAGTTACAGTTAAGACTACACGTACGATGCAAGTCAATTACAGATAAAATTATACTTACTATGCAAGTCAACTACAGAAGGGACTATAGTACTAAGCAAGTCAACTATAGATAAGACTATACTTACTATGCAAGTCAACTACAGAAAAGACTGTAGTACTATGTAAGTCAACTACAGGTAAGACTATACGTACTATGCAAGTCAACAAGAGATACGACTATATGCGTACTATGAGAGTCAACTACAAATAAGACTATACATACTATGTAAGTCAACTACAGATTAGAGTATATGTACTCTTCAAGTCAACTACAGATTAGAGTATATGTACTCTTCAAGTCAACTACAGATTAGAGTATATGTACTCTTCAAGTCAACTACAGATTAGAGTATATGTACTCTTCAAGTCAACTACAGATGATACTATACGTACTATGCAAGTCATTTTCAGATAAGACTATATGTACTATGCAAGTCATTTTCAGATAAGACTATATGTACTATGCAAGTCAACTATAGATAAGATTATACTTACTGTGCAAGTCATTTTCAGATAAGACTATATGTACTATGCAAGTCATTTTCAGATAAGACTATATGTACTATACAAGTGAACTACAGATAAAACTATACGTAATATGCAAGTCAATTACAGATAAGACTATACATACTATGAGAGTCAGTTACAGATAAGACTATACGTACTATGCAAGTCATTTACAGATAAGACTATACATACTATGAGAGTCAATTACAGATAAGACTATACGTACTATGCAAGTCAACTACAGATAAGACAAAACGTACTGTGCAAGTCAGTTACAGATTAGACTATATGTACTATGCAAGTCAGTTACAGATAAGACTATACGTACTATGCAAGTCAGTTACAGATTAGAATATACGTACTATTCAAGTCAATTACAGATAACACTATACGTACTATGCAAGTCAGTTACAGATTAGAATATACGTACTATGCAAGTCAGTTACAGATACGACTCTACGTACTGTGCAAGTCAACTACGGATAAGACTATATTTACTGTGCAAGTCAGTTACAGATAAGAGTATACCTACTATGCAAGTCAACTACATATAAGACTATATGTACTATGCAAGTGAATTACAAATAAGACTATACATACTATGCAAGTCAGTTACAGATACTACTATACATAGTATGAGAATCAGTTACAGATATGACTATACGTACTAAGCAAGTAAACTGCAGGTAAGACTATACGTACTATGAGAATCAATTACAGATAGGACTATACTTACTATGCAAGTCAACTACAGATAAGACTACAGTACTATGCATGTCGGGGCCCCGAGTGTCCCAGTGGTCTAAAGCGCTCACCGTTACGGATCATTGCCTACTCACCTCTGTCTGCGTGGGTTCGAGTCTCGGGTTCGGCCAGTGTGGGTATGTGAGAAAGCTTGCCAGTAGCTTCTCGTGGGTCGGTTGTTCTTTCCAGGGTTTTCCCGAGTTCTTTCTCCACTATTTATGCTGGCCGCCATGTACAGCCTATCTCGTGCTGAAAAATGGTGTTAAACCCTACAACAACAACAACAACAATGCAAGTCAGTTACAGATAAGACTATATGTAGTATGAGAGTCAGTTGCAGATAAAACTCTACGTATTATGCAAGTCAACTACAGATAAGACTAAACATACTATGCAAGTCAGCTACAGATAAGACTGTACTTACTTTATAGGTCAACTACAGATAAGACAATAGCACTATGCAAGTCAGTTACAGATAAGACTATATTTCTAAGACAGTCAGTTACAGGTAAGACTATACGTACTATGAGAGTAAGTTACATGTAAGACTATACGTACTATGAGAGTCAGTTACAGATAAGACTATACAGTACTTACTATGCAAGTCAGTTACACGTAAGACTATACGTATTATGCAAGTCAGTTACACGTAAGACTATACGTACTATGCAAGTCAGTTACACGTAAGACTATACGTACTATGCAAGTCAGTTACACGTAAGACTATACGTTCTATGCAAGTCAGTTACACGTAAGACTATACAGTACTTACTATGCAAGTCAGTTACACGTAAGACTATACAGTATTTACTATGCAAGTCAGTTACACGTAAGACTATACAGTATGTACTATGCAAGTCAGTTACACATAAGACTATACGTACTATGGAAGTCAGTTACACGTAAGACTATACGTTCTATTAGAGTCAACTACAGATTAGCTTAAATAGAGCTCAGAAATGGAGTTCACATTTTCACATCTAAAACTGTTTTCGTGCACTTCAGATAAACCTAAAATTTTGTTTTGGACGATTCATGATGATCCAAAATTCTGTTTACTGGCTGTTTTATTCCCGTTGTTGACAATTCATGATTTCAAAATTCTATCGTAATGGTTGTTTTATTCCTGTTATGGAGAACACAAAATATTTAGAGATTAGATTTTACCCTAAACTAACATTCCTTCCACGTGTTGGATAATTCGGAGCTTTGTATTTTGGGGAACAGATCAGAAGGTCTTGTTCCGACAGTATAGTAAGATCTAAAATTGACTATGGTTCTGCTGGATATGGATCAGTGTATAAATCGTATCTGCTTGATCCGAAACACAACCAGGGGCTTAAACTTTCTCTGGGTACATTAGAACTTCAATTTCAGAAAGCCTCACTGTGTAGGCAACTGAGCTTCATCGGAGACAAATGAAAATGGGTGTTCAGTATACTAACAGAGTCTCTTCTAATTCCATAAAATCACACACGTTATGTAGCCTTTATGTCCAGATACTAAACTTTGCACGCGCAGAACCAAATTAAACTCCATTCTTTAGCGATGTGAATTCGTCGTCATAGAAACAGCAAACATCAATGTTGAAAATATTGTAAGTTCCAAAAATATCACCTTGGTTATCAAAGCATCCCAGAATAATGGTTATTAATCTTTGCTAATTCAAAAACGCATCAACAAATCGTCTTCTTTTTCAGACTTAATTCTATGAAATCAGAGCCTCCTCTCGTGGCCATTCGTCAATTTATACAGGCGGTTCGAAAGATAAAGACGCATTTGGAGCTGCCCTTGTAACACTCAGTCAGCTTGAGCCGGTTACCGGATATAACCTACATTTTTACAGCAGAAATTGCATCCATACTCAACTCTCCGAACTTAAAGTGAAACCTTTTAACATACAAATTTCATCATCATTTCGTATTATATTTCCTGTCTGACAGCACTGCAAAAACATGCAAATTTCGTCATCTTTTCGTATTATCTTTCCTGTCTGACAGCACCGCAAAAACATACAAATTTCATCATCTTTTCGTATTATCTTTCCTGTCTGACAGCACTGCAAAATCTTAAATTTGACAATCTATTGATATCTCAGATCTTACAGTAACATTACTTGCTCATATACAAATCTGGAAAAAGTTGTCTGCCCTTGGCTGCCTATTCACATTGGTACTAAGGTAATGAAAGGGCAAATATGGGAACCAAAGCTACTCTGCAATTACCTGTTTCCGAATGGAAGCTCCCATATACTCGCACTTCAAATATCACATAAATCGGCGTGGATGCTTGGCAAACATGTAAAACAAACAATTCACAGAAAGCTTTGTAACATCCAACCCATTATGGCCTCTCTCGTGTAGAACAAATTCCAGAGATGAGCAAGCATTACGCATATCTCTGCTATAGGACACAGATACCTGACTCGTGCATACCTCCTGAAGTGTAAACTTTGATTAGTCTGCATATCTCTGCTATAGGACACAGATACCTGACTCGTGCATACCTCCTGAAGTGTAAACTTTGACTAGTCTGCTTATCTCTGCTATAGGACACAGATACCTGACTCGTGCGTACCTCCTGAAGCGTAAACTTTGACTAGTCTGCATACTTTGCCAGTGCCCACTGATTATAGTGGAACATACTCTTGTCGAGTGCATCGATTTCCACCATGTAAGACAGAACTTTTTGATGAAACACCATACAAAAATCTTGGATTTATTTTATGGAAAGCGGTTTATACCTTTACATTTTTTATGTACATTTTACAGGATTTTAATATCTTTAATTTTTATATTTTAACTTGTGGTGCTTCTTGTGTACATTTTCTTGGAAGGGTTTATTTTGCTAAAGTTGCTGTGCAATCCATGATTTTTACCTTCTAGAAGTGTACTTTTTAATTGGCAACTTATAGCCATTATTGTGATGACGTGCCTTTAAACACTCATAAATATGTATGTACATAACATTCAAGGCTCCATGTGTGCAACATCCTTACATGGACTTGATATAGGCTAGTGGCCTAGCAACCGCCCAACAACCCAAAATTCACACCAAGCAACAGTTTGGGAGGGGGCCCAAGAATTATTTGTTTGGGGCGGGCAGGCAGAATTTCTTGCTCTGCCACTGAAGTAAACAGTTTTCATAAATTATATAATCTGTCTCATGTTTATTAATCTATTTAGATAAAGTCGTGAAGATTCAAGGAACAGTTACATCTCCATTGGACAGTGTCATATCGGGGAACATTACTTCCCCCAATTTTCCTCAGGGATACGCTTTGAATGGAGAGACGTTTACGTATATGATACAAAATTTGGATCCCTATGGTCATATCAGAATGACATTCGATGATTGGGATTTAGCAGAAGAAAGTGAAATCCAGGTATATGGTCTCGTGAATTGGAGTTCATCCTTTATACATGTAAAATGTTCCAGCATAGTCAATATCATTTTCACACAATGCACACGTTACAATTGCTACAATTTCTAATTGTAATGTAATTTTTTTTTCTTTTATTCAATTCTAAATGAATCTTTCTTGCGCATATTTATTTCATTTTCAACGTTTCTTGCATCTTGTTAGCAAATTATTTGATTTGTTTGTACAAGAAACTGTCAACTATTCTTGAGTACAAAATGCAGACAAAACAGCAACAAATGGAACCAATTCAAGTAATCTTTAATTCAAGACCATTTTAATTTCTTTTCTTTAATCTGGTGTATTCTAATTAACTACGCTTCCTTGGTTTCAGTTTTCGTGGTGGGTGGGTGGCACATTTTGTTTACCGCTTTTAGACAATATTCTGATATCTATTATTTATTAAGCTAATGTACAGTTGATTAGTAATGTTATCTTAGATTATGTTCTTTGTTACGCTAGTGTATTTCAATAGCTGATTCGAGATTCTATCTTAGTTTTCTTTATTAGGCTAATGTATTTCAACAGTGATTCGAGATTTTATCTTAGTTTTCCTTTATTAGGTTAATGTATTTCAACAGTTGATTCGAGGTTTTATCTTAGTTTTCCATTATTAGGTTAATGTATTTCAACAGTTGATTCGAGATTTTATCTTAGTTTTCCATTATTAGGTTAATGTATTTCAACAGATGATTCGAGATTTTATCTTAGTTTTCCATTATTAGGTTAATGTATTTCAACAGATGATTCGAGATTTTATTTTAGATTTTCTTTATTAGGTTAATGTATTTCAACAGATGATTCGAGATTTTATTTTAGATTTTCTTTATTAGGTTAATGTATTTCAACAGTTAATTCGAGATTTTATCATAGTTTTTCTTGTTGTTACTGCTTCTAATGCTCATCCCCCCCCAAATGGTAATTGTTATAAATATTTAATACTATTTTAGGTTTACGACGATTTGTCGGGGAATTCTCGAACGTCTGTGTTACATCGCGGTGAACGCCCCATTCTGGTGTCTAACACGAACACTTTAGTTCTGGTGTTTAATGTTGGAGAGGGTACATACGCTTCAAGCAGTAACATCGGCTTTAAAGCCACGTATTATCTGGTAGCAGGTGAGAAATCACATCTTATTTTCTGCTTGTGTTACATGACATCTCTTTTTAAGATAACACCAACTCAGGCGGTATTTTTGCCAATGTATTTAGATTTTGTCTCAATTTTTTTAACGTTACAATGCACAAAATATCACCGTTTATAGGCGAGACAGTTTATCCAAGTCACAATGTACAAAATATCACCGTTTAAAGACGAGACATAGATTACCCAAGTCACACACACAGGAAATCACCGTTTAAAGACGAGACATAGATTTCCCTGCAACCATTATTTACCTTTCGCTCTACCTTTTATTTAAAATAGCTCAGCGTTGGTTTCAGTTGATATGATTTTGTTTGTTATTTTAGAGTTCTTGATTCCGTTGTAGTTATTGAAGCATTTCTAATTTAACATTTGCAAAATCTGAACTTGCTGGAAAGTTAAACAGTTATTCATTGCTAGGAATCCTTTAACTAAATATAGTCAAAGTGAACTGTATGTAAAAAGTCAAATTGCACAAAGGAACTACTAGTGTCCCCTGAAATATCAAGTCACATGGGAACTGCTAGCAATTCCTGATATATCAAGTCGCATAAAGAAACTATTAGTATTAGTGTCTCCTGATGTATCAAGTCGCGCAGAAGTTTATGACCAGATGCCAGACTTTATTGAATCTGAGTCTCTTCTCTCTGCATTGAAAATATAAATACACCAAATCCTTGTCATCATCATTCCTTTTCATTGTATGTGAAGACTATATTGTAACATTTTAAAAACAAAGCAGCATGTTTAAATACTGTCAAGATTTTGAATAGACTTTGCGATCCTCCATCCTCCTCCACTATCCTCCATCATTAGTAACTATCCTTAATAAAAGACACGGTAAAATTAACTCTCACTCAGTTTGTAAGAGTCTATGGTATGTAGGCTTCTGTAAGACATGTCATTTCTTCAGTTCAAAAGCTTAGAAAATAATTAACAGCAACAATGTTTCTTATGAATGTTCCTCTTTTTCCTCTAAATAACTGTATATTTTGTTTTCAGGTAGTACATGGGCCGATAAACCATTAACAAGTAAGTAAACGATTCCATTAAATTAGAATGGAGAAAATGTATTTAGGCGACAAATGTTCATTGCATGACTCAAAAAACATCTTTAGCAAGTGTTACGACTCTACAGTCTTACGCTAAGTGTCAGAAAAGCAAAATCAATAAGTTTTGTAAAATTCAACAAATAACATATTTCCCTATAATACAACGTGAAGATTTAAGAGGAACTTATAGTATTGTTAATTAAATCTCAAATAATCCTAAAAGTTATATCACAAGTCCAACAGTATATAGTGTTCCGAATGAATTCCAGTGGTGTTCCGAATGAATTCCAATCTTCAATTTGCTGATGTACCAGTAGTATTTGAATTGCCGATGCACTAATAGTCTTGATGTATCACAATGATATAATCCATAATGTCTTTGAATGAGTCCCTAACAATCCCAAAGTAATGTTTTAGTCCAAATGTTAAGGAACACTTTGCAATTCCAGTGAATAATTTAGATAAATGATTTCCCTCAAATTATATCTGAACACAACTAAAAGTGATTCCACTCAACAAATATTAACATAGGAATAAATAGTTTTGTTGACAACACACTTACACGAAAACTTAAGACACAATAAAATGACTAGGATGTGAGTCAGAAGTTCGTTTCCAAATCATTGTAAGTTTCTAAACAAACACAAAAGACCTTGAATTCGTATATCAGTAAACAAGCTATTTATAACTTATTTACAAGACAAAATGCAGGTATGCACCAAAAATCTATCCTCAATCATGGACAAAGGTCAAGTATACACAACAAATTAAATATACACAACAGCAAGCACGTCCATATTCTATGCACTCCAACAGTCGAAAACTCTTCTTATTTCATACTAACTCAATAAAGACTCTTCTTATTTCATACTAACTCGATAAAAACTCTTCTTGTTTCATATTAACTCAATAGAGACTCTCCTTTTTTTCATACAAACTAAAAAAAAAACCTCTTCTTATTTCATACCAACTCAATAAAAACTCTTCTCATTTCATACCAACTCAACTGACTCTTCCTATTTTATACTACCTCAATAGAATCTTCTTATTTCATACTAATTCAAAGACTCTTCTTATTTCATGCTAACTCAATAAAAACTCTTCTTATTTCATACTAACTCAATAAAGACTCGTATATTTCATACTAACTTAATAAACACCTTCTTATTTCATCCTAATTCAATAAAGACTCTTTTTATTTCATAATAACTCATGAAATTATTTTCTTATTTGATAAAACTCATGAAACACTCATGAATGACTTATTTCATTCTAACTCAATAAAGACCCTCATTTGATACTAACTCAAGACTTCTTATTTCATACTAACTCAATAAAGACTTCTTATTTCATACTAACTCATGACATAATCTTATTTCATACTGACGCAAGAAAGACTCTTCTTAATTGATATTAACTCAATAAAGACTGTATTCTCTTGACAAGATTCTTTATTCGCTTGACAAAACATACGCCGATAAATCAGCCCCTCACCTTTGACGAAATTGATTTTCGGTTTAGGGACTGAATTCACCTATTCATTAAAAGCTGCATAAATTTGCAGGCAATCGGTGTACATTTTATACACTTACCGATAATTCTCACGGCTGTGGAGCTACGGTAGGCTGAAGGGTTATTTTGGTGACATATAGGCCTACATCATGTTTCTGAAGCAAATCCTATGTAAATCCACGTGGAAATAGCACAACCCTCTGCCCTGTGGCCATTTTGAATTTCGCGCTGGATATGGCTGTTACCAATTACTGGTTATGTGTGTAAAGTGTACCCAGATTTGTTCCGAAAAGATTTGCGTGCGGCAAATTGCACATTTTAATGAATAGGTGACATCATATCCCAGTGGTGTCACTAGAGGGGTGCGGGGGGTGCGGACCGCACCGGGTGACACCATCAGATGGGGTGACAACGAAATGACTGTCTATAAAAATTTTGAATTTCTGTGCAAGAAGGAGGTCTATGGGGTGACACAATGAGTTACCGCACTGGGTGACACTAACCCTAATGACGCCACTGTCATACCCACATATCGTCCATCAGTATCAACACAGATGGGGGGTGGAGGTGATTTATCGGACTGGACAAAACAGACTGTGCACTCTCTTGACAGGAGAGATTCTGCAATCTCTTCACAACACAGACTCTGTACCTGTAACATCTTCACAACACAGACATTTTACCTTTTCGCAAGGAAAAATTGTGGTAAGTGTCTGGAATAACAATAAAAACAACAACGACAACAAAAGAAAAATAAACAAGAACGACCTAATGCTAATAACTTGATTGATTTACTTATCAAGTGTGAAAATTTAAACTTTCTACTCTAGATATGCAATCTCCGTATTCTATATATTAACCATACATTTTCGAGGATCGCTTTTGCTTCATCTATTCCTCGTTTCAGATTGCAGCTCCAACTATTTGATGCAGTCAGGGGGGATAATCAAGTTTTCAGGTGTTTCTTCGAGGAAACACCAGTTTTACGATTGTGTGTGGACCATAAAACGCTACATTGCCAACCATCCAGATGGAGTCATCGTACGAATAGATAAAATAACTTTGGGAGACGGTATGTGGCAAAGTAAGATAGGGTGATAAATTTGATAAATAAGAAAACACTATGTTGCAAAAATATGATAGTGTGGTCAATAAGAAACAGTATATGTCAAAAAAAGATATGGTGGTAAATTAGAAACAGTATAAATCAAAAGAAGATATGATGATAAATAAAAAATGTGGTATCAATACTAATCAAACGCTGCTGTAAATAATGGAGACAAATATTTCAAAAGAAAATGTAACCAAAATAAACATAAAGAAGATATTAAAAAAATTCTCTGGGATTCTCTGAACCTTATAACCTTCTCTAGATCTGACTATATATATATAAAAAAAAAAAAAAAAAAAATACTTTACCGCTAGAAGCTGGATAAAAATTCTATACGGTAATTCTTTTAAAAACTTTATATTTTAAAATTAACCTTCCGTGTGTCAATGCCAAGGCTATCGTATCCGTTCCCATTTGAAACAGTATACTTCCATAATGTCAGTTCCGCACGATTCTAGCGGAGCCCGGCATACCTTTAGGTAATCACAACAAGCTTCGTCTAATTGTATGTTGGGATGTTTAACCAGTCTATTTTTTTTACAATGAGTGAACACTATTTGCAAGACCCCATTCACTAAATGGTAATTTCATGTCAACGTACACGAAGCTGACCGAACAGAGTGCAAGACCCCATTCACTAAATGGTAATTTCATATCAACGTACACGAAGCTGACCGAACAGAGTTAAACAGCCAACTCCGACGTGTACCAGCCGTGAAAAGCACTGAGTTCCCTTTTCCTCTACATGACACAGCCAATAATGTGCCAAACGTGCTGATAAAGCCATCAAAGCGAAAAACGAATACCACTTATGCAAAATCCGAAGCGCAAGACGGGTCATAAGAAACATTTAATGACTAGGGTTTATTTGATGCGGAGTTAACTTTATGAAAGCCAATCGCTTTGAAGACTCACGGTGCTAATTCAATAGTAAACCTATGAAAACATAATGATATTAAAAATTAAATAGCTTTAAATTTATGAATGCTTATGATCAAACCTATATTTATCAGTATAGACAGCCTTGATGAAAGTTTCTGAGTAGTGAAAACCGTAAGAGCGCAAATTTTCTACACATGTTTGAAACGTGTTTTCAATTCCGCACCAGAGTCAGGTACTAATTTCAGTAATGTGTTTTCCAAAACTCAAGTCTTTAAAAGGACTGAAATTCCATCATGAAAACATTGCATGTATTTTTTCAGTCACAATTAAAATAATTTCACTAAAATGTTAGTTTCATTATCAACCAATCGTGGTCAGCCAAACCCATATATGCTCTTCTTTATCGTTTCTTCCATTGCATTAGTACCGTGAGTCCTTGCGAGCAAACGGGTACGATAATCATGGCTTTGAGATACTGGCGATTAGTTTTATAAACGAAATTATTTAACAGAATTTAATCATTTCATCCGATATTTAGCTTTTGATTAATCATATATTATTAGTTGAGAGGGGTTCTGTCAAAACTACAAATACGAAATGTATGCGATGTCTCATTTATAAACTCAACCAATACTGAATTATTTTTATTGAGATAGTTCGAGATGGGTAGGCGTTGATGTTGGTATTAGCTGTTTTTATTTGAAGAATCTGCTATGTTGACGTCATTTATACTCTTGAAAGCCAGTGTTTTGGTTCTTGGCCGAACATTTTTATTGAGCGTTAAAGTTTTACACCAATTTCACAATCGTAAATCACTTTTTAAATAAAAAAAATTTAAGCCTTATCAATTTCTGTACACCGCCCCCAACACCCCTCACAAAAAACCCACAAAAATCAAAAACAAAAAAAACCCACAAGATGAGGGTCACATACTTTGATGAAGGCAGATAAAAAAATAATGTTTCTCAATAAAAGTATTGTCAAAAAATATAAATTGTAGATGAATATATAAAACTACCTCGAGGTAGCCAAGGGATTATGTTGCCACTCTGGAGACCAGACCCCGTATTCTCGAAACTTTTTGAGCAAGAAAGTAAATTTCAAGTTCAAAGTTCAAATCTGGGTAAAGCTAGAAGAACAGAGATTTAAAAATTTCTCAACTTCTTGTCATCTGCTTGCGTTCTACATTTAATTAACGCATAAATTCTCCAAGCACCTAATCTTTATTTGGAGTTATGAACCAAAGCTTATTTTCCAGCACAAAAAGCTTGGAAATTACGGGCCCAGAATTGCTGGCATTTGCATGGTATTAACACAGGTATACATCTCCACAAAATGTCACGTGTAACCTTCATTTCAGAGTGGAATTAATGAATTGATTTAAGTGGCAAAAAATAGTATTTAAAAATGTGGATAGGAAAGTTGATGACTGGCCAGCCCGTCTGACTGATAACCGGTTAAATGCCAAACCTGACCAATAACGGATTATATGAAAGCTGTTGATGACTGTGTCCAACCATTCAGACCAATAACGGGTTATACGAAAGCAGTTCATAACTGTGTCCAGCCATTCAGAACAATAACAGATTATATGAAAGCAGACGATGACTGTGTCCAGCCAATCTGACCCAACAACGGGTTATATAAAAGCAAAGCAACCAATGTCACCTACACCGTAATGTAGAGAAGAAGCAATTATCTGAGTGTCTGTCTGTGTGTGTGTGTGTGTGTGTGTGTGTGTGTGTGTGTGTGATTTGGATTTTTAACGTAGCTTTAACAATTTTTCAGTCATATCGCTACGTTGTTTGCAGTGTGGCAGTTTATAGTGATGTTTAGCACTGGGGCATCATGCTGCAGACATGTAGCATCATATCCCACCCAGTCACATTATCCTGACATCAGGTTAACCAGTCCTAACGCTAACCTCTTAATGCTGAGCGCCTAGCGAGGCAGCTGCTAGTACCACTTTTGTAAGTCCATGGTAAGACTCAGCCGGGATTCGAACTTGCGACCTTCCACATCCGAGGCGGACGCTCTAACCACTTATGCCACCAGAGCGGTCGATTGAAGAACAATTATCAACTATATCTAATTCATGCTAATATACATTACTCATGTATTGTTTCCTGGCATTTAAAAAAAAAAGATGAATGAATAAAAAAATATTTAAAAAATATATGGAATGTACATTTTACTCAACAGGCTGGCTGCACTCTGGTATAAATGTGTTGGACATCAACAACGGGCTGACGTCAATGGATCCTCTCATTGGACGATATGTATCTACTAATATCACCGTGGGCACTACGTTACATACCAGTGGAAAGGGTCTTTATATTAGGCTGAGGGGAGCTTTTTATAGTTCTGACGTCATCAATTTGGTGTACACAGCGGTAGACAATGTCACAAACGGTGAGTAAATATTACTGTCTCGTATTCTCTCAATGGCATGCCTTTGAATTCCATCACTGTCTCGTATTCTCTCAATGGCATGCCTTTGAAATTCCATTACTGTCTCGTATTCTCTCAATGGCATGCCTTTGAAATTCCATTACTGTCTCATATTCTCTCAATGGCATGCCTTTGAATTCCATCACTGTCTCGTATTCTCTCAATAGCATGCCTTTGAAATTCCATTACTGTCTCGTATTCTCTCAATGGCATGCCTTTGAAATTCCATTACTGTCTCGTATTCTCTCAATAGCATGCCTTTGAAATTCCATCACTGTAGTAAGAAATGTCAGAACATTGGAGAAAAGTTTATGGGTGGGATGTAATATAAATATTCACATTTTTCTTGATGCCATTCAAAGTAAGTTTACAAACACACCTTGCCTAAGAGAACGGATGCTAATCATTCATTCGCCATGGTAGCATGACTGTAGGGACGATAGTTCCAAAGCAATTTAAAATAAAAAGAATAAAAAACAAGAACCCCCATTGTGCATCAAATATGAGAAAAAACAGTGTGGCACAATTCCAAAGTCACTGTCAGGTGGCCGCTACTGCGGAGTAGTCTCCCTTTGCTACTTACATATGATCAAGTTCACAATATACTTTTCATTGTATTTGCGGTATTAAATTATAGATTTGTAAATAAAGAAAGACTGCACTGCTTTTAATATTCATAAAACATTTAGAATTTAAATACTAACAGATAGGGCCGGCCTTAGGCCGATTGACCGATTTGGCCCAATCGAGCCCTGTGCTCACAGGGGCCCCGAGCGTCAGTAATTTTTTAAAAAATATATTTATAGAGAGAAAGTAGTTTTAAAGCGATGGAAGCAAATTTTAAGTTCAGTATCATATAAAACTTGTTTAAAAGTTTATTTTCCAAATAACTTGCTCACAGGGGACCCCACGCGTAAATCCAGGGGGTTCCACTAAAATGATCCAAATTGGACCCCCCGTCTGCTAATGCCGGTGCTGCTAACAGACTATACCACAGCGTATGACACTCGACCTTGAGTTCGGAAAATGTGTCACACTGATTTTAGTGATGTTCGATTTACAATGATTTGTTCAGCATTACTTTGAAACTACCGTCCTTACAGTCATGATTTCATGGCGGATGGACCATTAGTATTCGTTTTATTTTAGGCAAGGTATGATTTGCAAAACTATTCTGAAATGCATCGAAACAATTGACTAATATTTATATTATACCTGACAAGCCTAGAAACTCCGTTATCAACCTTGCCAATTGTTAAGGTCATGTGGGCGTTCAGCATCGGTCATTTCAGTAATGGGTGTGACTTTTTAGAATCTGATTCATACCTTCAAATGGCAATTGTTCACTTTATTTGGATCATCGTACATCCAAATTCTTTTGGAGCGTCATTATTTGCACTCCCCGAGAAGTACGTACGGCAAAATCAATGTTAAAGTACGTGGACCTTTTTTGGACGATATAAACTTAAAGATGTCATCCAGTACAATCCGGATTCAATGTCGCATGCTGTGCTGTCATTATGAAAACTACACGTGTTGATAAACAAGTTAGAACTACCCTATATTGTGACGATTAGACTCGACGTGCTCTTTTCTAGACCCAGTTTAGTACATGACTACCATTATAAAAGAAAATAGCGATCGATAATTTTTGTCTGGAAATTTCTTGATAACAGTTAAGGTGCATATCATTCAATAATCAGGATGGAATAGACTTTGTTTAAGCATAATTAGTATTATTTTTTAAAACTATATTTTAAAACAACTTTTTATGTTTAATTTAATTTGAGTAAATGCGCATACATGACCTGTATGACTTTTACTACAGTATAGAATGTTTTCAAATTTCTTGCAGTATGGTCGTTATGAACGCCGGAACTGCTGTTCCTTTGTATTTATCTCTGTTTCGTCTATCTTAGTATGATACTTCCAACGTTTGTGTATTCTATACACTCCACTCTAAAGTCTTCTTTCATCAGATGGCCTTTCCAGCACTATCTAATTTTCTTTCAGATATGTTCACTTTTGTGGCGTTGACTACATTTTCGGGTAAACTGTGCCGTATGCCTAGTACTCGGTTGGTGAACAAATGTTTCCATAGGTCAATTGGCAACGTTCCTTCGGAACTTTTAGTTTGTATCCACGAGTAGTAGTATTAGGGTTTAATTTAAACAGCTCGGCTGATTCTTTCTGATCATAAATTCCAGACAAGATCTTAAAAGTCTCTATCGTATCTCCACGAAATCTACGGTACTTGAGTTGGTTATTTCAGAATCCGTAGTCGCTATCATTTTGGTAGCTCTTCTTTGTACATTTTCTTTTGATTCGATGTCTTTATTTTTATGCGGACTCCACACACTGTTGGCATATTGTAAGTGAGGTATGACCAGGGCTTTGAATAGTAAATATAAGGGAGGCGAAAGTTTCTCTTATGATGCTATCTGACTGGCTTTGTTGACCTGAATCTGAATCAGTCTGTCATTTGCTAAATGCCTGTCAACGTTAGCACCAGCCTTCATCTCCACCACTTCTAAATACGCCATGCCCCCATTACATTTGTTCACAGTCTAATGGGGTTGTCACACAACTTTGTTTGTTGCATATCTTGAGACATTTGCATTTCTCAGGATGGAAACGCAGGAGCCACTTTGCACTCCATTCAAATATATTTTCCAGATCATGTTGGATAAGGTATACGTCGTCTTGAGACTGGATGTCTCGATACATTTTTTTGTCGTCAGCAAATGCGAATACCTCAGAAACTACACAGTCGAGCAAATCATTAATATAGATTACAAACCTTGTGGTATACCACATTAATATAGATTACAAACCTTGTGGTATACCACTAGTAACATATTGCCATGTACATTATGTGCCGTTGATCTGAACTCGTTGTTTTCGATCGCTAAGGAAGTTCTGGATCCATTTGCAGGTTTGGCCACTAATACCATATTGTTTGAGTTTACTTTAAAAAAATGTTTGTGAGGAACTTTATCGAAAGCCTTCATAAAATCCATATAAATCGTGTGTATACTGGAGTATTTTTCCAACGATCAAGAACTCTCAATACCAGGATGGAAGTTGATCTACGACTAATACAACCAAACTGCTTGTCACTTAAGAGGTTATGTTTAAATATACGTACCGCAATTCCTTTCCTGCTTAGTTTTTAGATTAGTTTGCATATTACACTTGTTAAACCCACTGGTCTGTAGTTAAATGGTAGAGTCTTATCACCTTTATTGATTAATGCAGATACTTGATCCAATTTTCGAAAACTGCTGTTGAATATCATACAAAGTGATTTGTCAATAATTTCAAATAACACATATAGAACTTTCAGATGGACCTGGTCCGGACCAGGTGATTTCAACGTATCTAAGTCCTTCAGTAATTTATTTATTTCCATAATAGTGACTGGATTGTCTCTTTTAGGTTCATTACACCGCTAAGCCAGATGCTCATATTCTTCATTGGTTTCTTCAGTAAAGACGCCGCTTCTTTGTTTTAATTACACTTAAAGCCAGAATATTTGTGATCTATCGTACCTAATACTCAAGCTTCATCATTTTCATTCAGAGGGTTGTCCTGACCCAAAGGATTACATTTGCCATAACCTGTGGTGTATAGACAAGGACTTGATGTGTGATGGGGTTGATCACTGCGGGGACAGGTCAGACGAAGTGTGTTCCATGCCGGGTAAGATATGAATCAAATGCTACAGTTGCCCTCATTCTGTTCACGACTAGCTTTTAATTTATATGTCGATATTGAGCAACTAGTTACAAATACAAGCAAAAAGTCCACAATAACAAAAATGGACTTTTTCTAAATAAAAATACCTTGAATTAAGTGAATAGGTTGTAACTGAGAAAGTATCCAGTGATGTGTGATGTTCTTCAGCCACTCAATGTAGAACATCTGTCGAGTTGACTTCGTGTATGATATCTATTTTCCATTGTTTTTATCTTGATATTGTTAGTTTCAGTTGCAGCAGGTCCCCATCCCAATTAAAGTACATATAGTGTGAGCTTCAGTGTCAGCAGTTTTTTTTTCTCCCCATTAAAGTACATATATTTGCAAACTTTATGTCCAGGTTGTATCAATCCTGTTTGCTTGTTTTGGAGAAAAAATATAATAATGACAACATATATTTTGCACTTAATGCATCAGAATGTTTTAATGTGCTCAAAAGTTTTATAAATATTTTTATCTGTCAGATTTATGGAATCTTGGCTGGTCGGGTTCAATGGAGGGAATTGCAGCAGGTATGAGAGAGAGAGAGAGAGAGAGAGAGAGAGAGAGAGAGAGAGAGAGAGATTAAAACACACAGACACACAGACACACACACACACACACACTTACTTTAAAACCATCTGTGTTTTGTTATTATTACATCAGCTTTATAAGTCATAAATATGCCTCCATGCCCTTCTCAGCTTTACGAGTCTTAAACATGATTTATTACTTTTGTTAGCTTTACAAGTCATAGACATGATTTCATACCCTTGTCAGTTTTACAAGTCATAGACATGATTTCATGCTCTTGTCAGCTTTACACGTCTTAGACATGATTTATTACCCTTATCAGCTTTACAAGTCTTATACATGATTTCATGGCCTTGTCAGCTTTACAAGTCTTAGACATGATTTATTGCCTTTGTCAGCTTTACAAGTCATATACATGATTTCATGCTCTTGTCAGCTTTACAAGTCTTAGACATGATTTCATGCCCTCGTCCATGAGCGCCCGCAGGATTTTGTGCAAGGGGGGGGGGGTCAGGATTTTCTTGCAGGCAATGGGGTCAGTCAGTCACGGCCGGGAGAGTTAATATAGTAAGCAGTCTGAAACTAAAGCTAATATTTACTAAGCGTTTTGAACAGAATCTTGTGACACATTTTCAGCTTCATTTGCATGGTTGAACTTGGAGTTTATATATATATATATATATGCAGTATGATTTCCACGGGGGGGGGGGGAGGGCGGGATCGTGTGACCCCCCTTTACCTATGCTGCGGGCGCCCATGCCCTTGTCAGCTTTACAAATCTTAGACATGATTTCATGCCCTTGTCAGCTTTACAAGTCACAGACATGAATTCATACCCTTGTCAGTTTTACAAGTATGCCCTCATGCCCGCTTTACAAGTCATACATATGTCTTCGTGCCCTACTCATCTTTAAAGTCGTACCCACGCCTTCGTCAGTTTATAAGTAATATATACATTTTCAAAATAAATATGACGAGAGTGATCCTGGATTTGCATAGCACATACAATGTATTTAGAATGTTTCTATATCTCATTCTGTGCTAAACGTGTTGTCTCTATACCTCATTCTGTGTAGAACATATTGTCTCTATACATCTTTCTGTGTAGAACATATTGTCTTTATACCTCCTTTCTGTGTAGAACGTATTGTCTCTATACATCATTTCTGCGTACAACATATTGTCTCTATGGGGGCTCTCTACAGATATTATAAACTTGTGAGGAAGTGGTGGGATGAAGTTGTTTACATTTGCAACATGCACAGTGGAGAAAATGTTGGTATACTTCAATGTTACTTTCATGTATTGTGGTTGAAATTTCTTTGGATATTGTACTTGTGGAAATTACCAGCTTCTGAAAGTTCAATGAATGAATTACTTAATATATAAATGTTAAAAAGCTGGGGTTTTTTGTTGTTTTGTTTTTTTTTTTTTTTACAATTTTACCTTTGTAGCCCATTTTAACAATTTACCCCTGTAGTCCAGAAAGTGGAAACTTCACAAGATCCGGTGTTGTTTTTTTTTTTTTTAAACCGATAACTTCTATTTAGGCATTATGTGATTGCGAACTACAAGCAAGATTTACTTGCTTGAAGAGCTTTACAACATGCCAAACTATGCACCCCCAAAAATGAAGATCTGACAACAGAAGCGCTCCAGTAAGCATCGGCAATTTTACGCTTTGCAAAAACACATAGTAACACACTTTCTTTGAAGAATTGTACTTAGTTTAAACTTAATTCCAGAAGATGTATAAGACTGATATCAGTAAGTCACAAAAATTAACAAAGTAATGTGGCCACGTGTTTGGAACTAATTTATTGCTCACAGAGTTGGTAACCGTAGGCATAATATTAAAAACTGGATAGTAAATCGCCAGATAGCAGAGTCGCTTATTTAATAACTATGGCGCAAAGTGCAGAAATGAAAATGACTAAGGGGAGCTAGCAGTTTTTGAAAGATGCACATCTAGAGTAAGGTTGTTGCTGTTGTTGTTGTAGGGTTTAACGCCATTTTTCAGCACAAGATAGGCTATACATGGCGGCCAGTATAAATGGCGGAGGAAGAACCCGGGAAAACCCCAGAAAGAACCATCGACCCACGAAAAGCTTCTGGCAAGCTTTCTCACATACCCACATTGGCCGAATCCGAGACTCGAACCCACGCAGACAGAGGTGAGACGGCAGTGATCCGTAACGGTGAGCGCTTTAGACCACTCGGCCATTCGGGGCTCCTCTAGAGTAAGGTCAAGCTGTATATTCTATAAACCCATATTGCACTAATCAATCATATACCAAAATAAAAGAAATTAAAAGTTCTTTGAACAATATGTAAGATATACAAGGAGATTTTTTTAATAGCCAGTATAACCAGTGAGGAAAACCGGGGAAATGCTTTTTCTTTAAAAACCTAACCCAATTAAAATACGAAACTATAGAGCGCCACCGATAAATCATTTCTGTGTAGAACGTATTGTTACTAGACCTCATTCTGTGGAGAACGTATTGTCTCTGTACATCATTTCTGTAATTTCTGTGTTGAACGTATTGTCTCTACATCTCATTTCTGTGTAGAACGTATTGTCTCTAGACCTCATTCTGTGGAGAATGTATTGTCTCTAGACTTCATTTCTGTGTAGAATGTATTGACTCTAGACCTCTCTGTGTAGAACGTATTGTCTCTAGACCTCATTCTGTGGAGAACGTATTGTCTCTAGACTTCATTTCTGTGTAGAACGTATTGTCTCTAGACCTAATTCCGTGTAAAATGTATTGTCTCTAGACCTCATTCTGTGTGGTTTTTAGAGTTTTCCCTCATAAATTCTGCAGACAAAGATGAAAATATCTTGTGTAATCCCAATCTACGGCGACAATCGTTGGGCCTTTAGTCAAATGACAATAGAGCATGTTTCGTTATGCAGATGCATCAGAAGTTGGTTCAAAAGACAGACGATATCATTTTTGAATGAGATAACCAACAAGCCTCTAAAATTCATTTTTAAGGGCGAATGTTTTTCTTGTTCAAGGAAAAATAAATGTTTGAGATGCATCGAGGCATCCAGAATAAGAAGATTTGTACACATCGTTTTTTTTTTTTTTT
>JAECUM010028484.1:12500-32652 GCA_016617855.1 Megalonaias nervosa | reverse complement strand
TTCTTTGATTGAATTGATCGTTTAAACTAAATGTGTAAACATGTCCTCGTTGTCCTTGATATACCAATGTCCATGGTCTAAATGTTGGTTCTAATAGTGTGCGTCCTTTGTTTGTTTGTATTGATAGTTCAGCTTAGATGCGTAAACATGGCATCGTTGTCATTGATGTACCAATGTCCACAGTCCTAATGTTGTTGATAATAGCGAGTTCCTGGTTTGTATTTATATCTCAGACCAGATATGTAGCCATGTCCTCATTGTCCGTGATATAAAAATATCCAACTTCTCCATGGTTTACTTAAATTGTGAGCGTCCTTAACTTGCATTAATAGTGCAGAAAACATTTGTAAACAAGTCCTTGGTCTCCATGATGTACAAATGCGCATAAGCTTCATGATTTTGTTGATACTGTGCATTCTTTGATTGAACTGATCGTTCAAACTAGATGTGTGAACATGTCCTCGTTGTCCATGATGAACCAATGTCCACGGTCTCCATGTTGTTGCAAATATTGTGCGTCCTTAATTCGTATTCTTAGTTCAGACTTGATGTGTAACCATGTCCTCGTTGTCCGTAATATACCAATATCCACCTTCTCCATACTTTGTTAATTTGTGTGCGTCCTTAATTTGTATTATTAGTTCAGACAAGATTTGTACATACATCCTCAGTATCCATAATTCACAATCTTCATGTTTTTGGTGTTACTGTGAACCCTTCGACTGAATTTATCGTTTAAACTAGATGTGTAAACATGTCCTCGTTGTCCATGATATAATAATATCCATGGTCTCCATGTTGTTGCTAATAGTATGTGTCCTTTGTCTGTATTGATAGTTCAAATTAGATGCGTCAACATGTCTTCGTTGTCCTTGCTGTACCAATGTCCACAGTCTCCATGTTCATATTAATAGTGTGAGTCCCTAATTTCTGTTGATAGTTCAGAACAGATATATAACCATGTCCTCGTTGTCCGTGATATAACAATATTCACATTCTCCATGTTTTTGTTAATTGTGTGCGTCTTTAATTTGTATTATTAGTCTCCGTAATGTACCAATGTTCACAATCGTCATGTTTTTGGTGATACTGTGGGTGTTTCGATTGAACTGATCGTTCAAACTAGATGTGTAAACATGTCCTCGTTGTCCATGATGTACCAATTTTCACGGTCTCCATGTTGTTGCCAATAGTACACGTACTTAGTTTTTTGTTCATAGTTCAAATTAGTTGCATAAACATGTCCTCCTTGTTCAAGATGTGCGAATGTGCAGTCTTCATGTTTTGGGCGATACTGTGCGTCGTTTGATTGAATTGATTGCTCAAACTAGATTTGTAAACATGTCATCGTCGTCCACGATGTACTAATATCCACAGTCTCAGTGTTTTGCTTAATTTTTGTGCGTCGTTAGTTTGTATTAATAATTAAGAGAAGATGTGTAGACATGTCCTCAACACCCATGATGTACCAATTTTTACAGTATACGTGTTTTTAGTGATACTGTAGGTTCTTTTATTGAAGTGATTGTTCAAAGTAAATGTGTAAACATGTCCCGTTGTCCGTGATGTACCGATGTGCACGGTTTCCTTGTTGCTGCTAATAGTGTGCCCCTTTATTTTTTGTTGATCGTTCAAACTAGATGTTTAGAAATGTCAACAGTGTCCATGATATACCAATGTCCACATTCTTCGTCTTTTTAATAATAGTGTGCGTCCTGAGATTGAATTTGTCGTGTATACTAGATGTGTAAACATATACTCGTTGTCCATGATGTACCAATATATCTACATGTTGTTGCTAATAGTGTGCGTCCCTTAGTTTGTATTGATAATTCAGACTAGATATGTAACCATGTCCTCGTTGTCCATGATGTACCAATGTTCACTGTCTTTGTGGTTTGGTAATTGTGTGCGTCCTTAGTTAGTATTGAAACCGCACACTAGATGTGCAAATACGTCCTCGTTGTCCATGATATAGATCTGTTCGCGGTCTCTATACTGTTGATAATAATGTGTGTCAGTTGGCATGTAGAGCTCAGACCAGATATATAAACATGTCATTGTCGTCCATCTTGTACGAATGTCTATATTCTCCATGATTTTGTTAATAATGTGCGTCATTAATATTTCTATTAATAGCTCAGACCAATTATTTAACCACGTCCACGTTGTCCATGATATACCAGTATCCACAGGAGAAATGTTAATACTGATAGTGTGCGTCTTTTCTTTGTATTGATCGCTCTAACTAGATGTGTAAACATGTCAACAGTGTACCAGTGTCCACATTCGTTGTGTTTTTAGTAATAGTGTGTGTCCTTAGATTGAGCTGATAGTTCAAACTAAAGGTGTAATCATGTCCTCGTTGCCCATGATGTACGAATGTCCTCGGTGTCCATGTTGTTTCTAATAGTGTGCGTCTTTAGTTTGTATTGATCATTCAAAATAGAAAGATAAAGATGTCGACTGCGTCGATAATGTACCAATGTCCATATTCTTCGTGTTTTAGTAAAATTGTGCGTTATTAGACTGAATTTGTCGTTCAGACCAAATGTGACATGTCCTCGTTGTCCGTGTTGTACCAAATGTCCACCGTCTCCATCTTGTTGTTAATGGTGTGAGTCTTAATTTGTATTGATAGTTCAGATTAAATGTGTAATCATGTCCTCTTTGTCCATGATTTACTCATGTCCACAGTCTCCTTGTGTTTCTCAGTTATTGTCTGCGTACTTAGTTTGTATTGACAGTATATTCTTTGTGAGTAAGCACGTCGTCGTTGTCCACATTCTCTATTTTGTCAACAGTTACGTGCATCTTTTGTCTGTGTTAATCTATCTGCATGAACATGGTATACAATCGTACACAGTCAATATGATTGTTGAAAGTTATTATTGTCTTTTGTTGAAAGCATAGTGCAGATTGTCAGTGTAAAAGCATGCTGTAAATTCTTGGTCAAATTTAACCAAAATTCTCTCTCTCTCTCTCTCTCTCTCTCTCTCTCTCTCTCTCTCTCTCTCTCTCTATATATATATATATATATATATATATATATATATAAGTTACGGACACTTGCTACAGCACAGTACGTTTTCTTTATACATGTACTTATTGACAAATTCCATCCTATGCTTTCTAATGATATTTATTGACTGTTTGGAATCACAAGATTACCACATTGCTGCTTGAGGTAGGAATTAATGACTAATGTATTGCCTAGACACGCTCTAATCATAATGTGATCGTCCTTTGGTTCTTGAAACGTGTAAAGACATTCATGGGATGATTACAAATGAACCACAATTACGTCTGAGTTCACAAACGCTTGAGGTCGGAACAGTTCCTGTATGGTTTAATAATGTTTCTGTTCATTTTAATTCTGCAAGATAACGGAAATCCCAGTTGTCCATAAATTCACATTGTCGGCGATTTCCACGTTGTGCTCAAAATATGTGTCCTTAGTTTGAATGGATTGTACAGATTGTTTGTGTAAATGGGTGCGCCCTTGCTTACATTGCTAAATTTCATATTCCTTAGAATTAATCACACAGTACCCTCCTCGATACGTTGACATTTGGTATCAATTTGCTGCCAGAAACTGTATTTCTTTTTTCTCGAAGATAGCCAGAACAAATGTCCTCGATACGAGGTTACATACCCATGTCCTCGGTATCCAAGAAATACAAGAATGTGTGTGTGTGTGTGTGTGTGTGCGTGCGTTTGTGTGTGTGTGATTTAGATTGTTTAACGTAGCTTTAACAAGTTTTCAGTCATATCGCTGCCATGTCTGCAGTGAGGCAGTTTATAGTGATGTCTTGCACTGGCGCATCATGCCGCAGACGTGTTGTATCATGTCCCACCTAGTCACATTATCCTGACACCAGGCCGACCAGTCATAACACTAACCTCTTAAAGCTGAGCTCCTTGCAAGACGAGGCAGATGTAACCACTATTTTATAAGTCTTTGGTATGGCTCGGCCCGGGGTTCGAACCAGCGACCTCCAGCATCCGAGACGGACACTCTAAACACTAGGTCAAGCCAAAATTGGCGTGCTGGTACAGTGCAACTTATAACATTAACCAAAGTTGTGTCCCGAATTTTAGCATAACACAATCAAGTTCAACTGTTTGGAGAAGGAGAAGGAGGTAATGTTGATGTAGGAAAGAAATCAAGGAAGATGGTAACTCAGATTGCACATACTAATTTATTACGTCTCCTCATGCATAGGTTCCCTATTGATGAATAGATGTAATTTCAGCTGATCATTTGGTATTTGTTAGTCTCCATGGTCGTAGAGAGCTATCACTGGCCCTGGGGTAAGAAACACCCAGGTTTCTCCTAGTTCTTGTTCAAACAAAATATTTCTTTTATAAAATTAAAAAGTGTTGTTCGGCGCGGGCCCCTTTACGGTTGCCCCCTCCCCCCCCCCGTGGTAGTCTGCATTGAATTCTAACAGCATTATGATTAGGAGTGTTTTAAACGGAATGGGTACTGTAATTTACGGTCGGTTATACCAGCACTATGGTAATCTTTCAGAAATATGAGAAAATGACCAAAAGTACAGGTAAATGCTATCAGTATTATTTTCATATAAAATTGTGTCCATAGCAGTAAATATGAGAAAGTTATAATAATATATACCGAATTGTTGAAGCTGGCTTACTAAAAAAAATAAAATACATGCATAAATGCATACACACACATACACTCACGCACTCACACACACACAAATATATATATATATATATATATATATATATATATATATATATATATATATATATATATATATATATATATATACATGTTCCTCTCGCTCTTTTATATATATATATATAGAGAGAGAGAGAGAGAGAGAGAGAGCACATGATGTTATTACATGCTATTTCATTCATGTCAAAACTTAACAGCTGATGCAAAATATTGTCCTCGTTAAATAAAAGCAGTCATCAAACTGGATTATTATTATAATTATTATTATTATTATTAGCGGTCGTAGTAGTAGTAGCAGTAGTTATTGTTGTAGTAGTAATAGCAATGATAGTAGTAGCAGCAGTAGATCGGTGGGTTGGTGATGAACTGATGCCTGTACTTGGCTGTGTGACGGGTGAAGTTGTATGTGTTATCCTACTAGCCGCATTCTGCTCCGAGATTTATGATGAAGAGCCAGTTGTGGTTGGCTGTGTGATAGTTGTAGGTTTTGATGCTGCCGTACTAGTAGTATTTGGCTGTGGGGTTAATGCTGATGTAGTTATAGTTGACATCGTGGTGGTTGTAGGGGTTGATGTTTTCATACTTGTAGCATTGAACTCAGGTGTCGATGACAATATAGTGCTCGAATGGGTTGTACTAGTTGAGCTTGGTTGTGTAGTGGCTGTAGAGATCGATGTTGCTGTACTATTAGTATTTGCTTTCGGAGTGGACTCTGATGTAGATAATGTTGCGCTTGGCTGAGTGGTGGTCGATGTTTTCGAACTAAGAGTATTTGGCTCCGGGTTGGGTGCTGATGTAGATCTAGTTGTGTTTGGGTGCGTGGTGGTTGTGGCAGTCGATGCTGTCGTACTGTGAGTGATCACCTCTGGTGGTGTTGATGATTTATTGCCAGTGGAGGTTGGACATATTTTGGGTGTATGGGTCGATGTTGTTATGGTAGTAGTATCCTCTACTGTGGCTGATGATGCAGTAGAACTAGGGATGGTTGGCCGTGTGGAGGTTGTAGGGGCTGATGTTATTGTACTAATAGTATTTGGTCCCGGGGTGGGCGCTGATGTAGATCTAGTAGTGCTTGGCAGTGTGGTTGTTGTGGGAGTCGATGATTTCGTGCAAGCAGTACTCAGCTATGGTGGTGTTGATAATGTATCACCAGTTGAAGTTGCACGTGTTGTGATTGTAGGGGACGAAGATGTTATTCCATCAGTATTCGCCTATGTAGTTGATGATGGCGTAGAGCTAGTGATGGTTGTCTGTGTAGTGGTTGTAGGGGTCAATTTTGTCGTACTAGGAGTGTTCGATTCCGGAGTTGATGACAATCTAGTGCTAGGATAGGTTGCATTTGTTGTGGGTGGCTGTGTAGCTGTTGAAGGGATCGATGTTTTTGTACTTGCAGTATTTGCCTCCAGGACGGTTGCTGATGTAGATCTATTTGTGATTGGTTGTTATGTGCTTGTGGGGGTCGATGTTGTCCTACTAGTAGTATTTGATTCTGGTGTAGATGCCAATATAGTGCTCGAATGGGTTGTATTATTTGAGCTTGGTTGTGTGGTGGTTGTAGGGGTCAATGTTGTCATACTGATAGGATTTAGTTCCGGGGTCGACTCTGATGTAGATCGTGTTGTGCTTGGCAGTGTGGTGGCTGTTGGTGTCGATGTTGTAGTACTAGTAGTATTTGATTCTGTGGTGGGTGCTGATGAAGATCTACTTGTGCTTGGTTGCGTGGTGGTTGTGTGGGTCTCTGTTGTCGCACTAGTAGTATTAAGCTCAGTGGTTGTATGGGTCAATCTTGTTACAGGAGTAGTTTTCGCAAATGTGGTTGATGATATCATAGAACTAGTGGTTGTTGGCCATGTGGAAATTGTAGAGATCGATGTTGTTGTGCTAATAATATTTGGGTCCTGGGTGGGTGTTGATGTTGATGTAGCAGTGCTTGGCTGTATGGTTGAAGAGGATGATGTTGTCGTTTTAGCAGTGCTCAGCTCTGTTGGTTTTGATAATGTACTGCTGGTTGAAGATGCACGTGTGGTGATTGTAGGGGTCGATGTTGTCATGCTTGTGGTTGATGATAATGATGTAGAAGTATTGATGGCTGTCTGTGTGGTGGTTGTAGGGGTCGACTTTATTATAGTAGTAGTGTTCGATTCCGTTGTTGATGAAAATATAGTGCTATAACTGGTTGCATTTGTTGTTGTTGGCTGTGTACCGGTTGTAGGGGTTGATGACTTTTTATTTGTAGTATTTGCAACCAGGATGGGTGCTGTGCCAGTTGAGGTTGGAAGTGTAGTGGTTGTATTGGTCGATGTTAATATAGCGGTATTCGCTTCTGTGATTGATGAGGTCATAGAACTAGTGATTGTTGGCCGTGAGGAGGTTGTAGGGGTTGTTGTTGTTGTGATAAAAATATTTGGCCCCGGGGTGGGTGTTGATGTAGATCTAATTGTGGTTGGCTGTGTGGTTGAAGAGGTCAATGTTGTCGTATCAGAGGTGCTCAGCTCTAGAGGTGTTGATAACGTTCTGCCAGTTGCGTTTGCACGTGTTGTGATTGTAGGGGTCGATGTTGCCATGCTTGTGGTTGATGATAATGTAGAACTAGTGACGGCTGTCTGTGTGGTGGTTGTATTGGTCGATTTTGTTGTAGTAGTAATGCTCGATGCCAGTGCTGATGACAAAATAGTGCTATAATCGGTTTCGTCTCTAGTTGTTGGCTGTGTGAAGGTTGTAGGGATTGATGATTTTGTTTCAGTAGTATTTGCTTCCGAGGTGGGTGCTGATGTAGATCTAGCTGAGCTTGACTGCGATATGGTTGTGGGGGTCGATGTTGTCGTACTAGTGGTGTTCAGCCACGTGGATGTTGATAATGTACTGGCAGTTGAGGTTGGAAGTGTAGTGGTTTTATTGGTCGATGTTAATATAGCGGTATTCGCTTCTGTGATTGATGATGTCATCGAACTAGTGATTGTTGGCCGTGAGGAGGTTGTAGGGATTGTTGTTGTTATGCTTAAAATATTTGGTCCTGGCGTGGGTGTTGATGTAGATCTGGTTGTTGTTAGCTCTGTGATTGAAGAGATGGATGTTGTCGTATTAGTAGTGCTCAGCTCTAGAGGTGTTGATAACGTTCTGCCAGTTGAGGGTGCACGTGCTGTGATTGTAGGGGTCGATGTTGTTATGCTTGTGGTTGATGATGATGTAGAACTAGTGACGGCTGTCTGTGTGGTGGTTGTATTGGTCGATTTGTTTGTAGTAGTAATGCTCGAGTACGGTGTTGATGACAAAATAGTGCCATAATGAGTTTCGTCGCTAGTTGTTGGCTGTATGGCGGTTGTATGGATTGAGGTTTTTGTTTTAGTAGCATTTGCTACCGGGGTGTGTGCTGATGTAGATCTAGCTGTGCTTGGCTGCGTGATGATTGTGGGGGTCAATGTTGTCGTACTAGTGGTATTGAGCCATGTGGATTTTGATATCCTATTGCCAGTTGAGGTTGGAAGTGTACTGGTTTTATGGGTCGATGTTATTATAGTAATTTTCGCTTCTGTGGTTGATGATATGAAATAACTAGTGATTGTTGGCCTTGAGGAGTTTGGAGGAATTGATGTTGCTGTGCTAATAATAGTTGGCCCCGGGGTGGGTGTTGATGTTGATCTAGTTGTGGTTGGCTGTGTGGTTGATGAGGTAGATGTTGTCGTATCAGAGGTGCTCAGCTCTAGAGGTGTTGATAACGTACTGCCGGTTGAGTTTTCACGTGTTGTGATTGTAGGGGTCGATGTTGCCATGCTTGTGGTTGATGATAATGTAGAACTAGTGACGGCTGTCTGTGTGGTGGTTGTATTGGTCGATTTTGTTGTAGTAGTAATGCTCGATGCCAGTGTTGATGACAAAATAGTGCTATAATCGCTTTCGTCTCTAGTTGTTGGCTGTGTGACGGTTGTAGGAATTAATGATTTTGTTTCAGTAGTATTTGTTACCGAGGTGGGTGCTGATGTAGATCTAGCTGTGCTTGGCTGCGATATGGTTGTGGGGGTCGATGTTGTCGTACTAGTGGTGTTCAGCCACGTGGATGTTGATAATGTACTGGCAGTTGAGGTTGGAAATGTAGTGGTTTTATTGGTCGATGTTAATATAGCGGTATTCGCTTCTGTGATTGATGATGTCATCGAACTAGTGATTGTTGGCCGTGAGGAGGTTGTAGGGATTGTTGTTGTCATGCTTAAAATATTTGGTCCTGGCGTGGGTGTTGATGTAGATCTAGTTGTTGTTAGCTGTGTGATTGAAGAGATGTATGTTGTCGTATTAGTAGTGCTCAGCTCTAGAGGTGTTGATAACGTTCTGCCAGTTGAGGTTGCACGTGCTGTGATTGTAGGGGTTGATGTTGTTATGCTTGTGGTTGATGATGATGTAGAACTAGTGACGGCTGTCTGTGTGGTGGTTGTATTGGTCGATTTGTTTGTAGTAGTAATGCTCGAGTCCGGTGTTGATGACAAAATAGTGCCATAATGAGTTTCGTCGCTAGTTGTTGGCAGTATGGCGGTTGTATGGATTGAGGATTTTGTTTTAGTAGCATTTGCTACCGGGGTGTGTGCTGATGTAGATCTAGCTGTGCTTGGCTGCGTGGTGGTTGTGGGGGTCAATGTTGTCGTACTAGTGGTATTGAGCGATGTGGATTTTGATATCCTATTGCCAGTTGAGGTTGGAAGTGTATTGGTTTTATGGGTCGATGTTATTATAGTAATTTTCGCTTCAGTGGTTGATGATATGAAATAACTAGCGATATTTGGCCTTGAGGAGTTTGGAGGAATTGATGTTGCTGCGCTAATATTAGTTGGCCCCGGGGTGGGTGTTGATGTAGATCTAGTTGTGGTTGGCTGTGTGGTTGATGAAGTAGATGTTGTCGTATTAGTAGTGCTCAGCTCTGGTGGTTTTGATAATGTACTGCCAAATGAGGTTGCGCGTGTGGTAATTGTAGGGGTCGATGTTGTTATTTCATCAGTATTCGCCCGTGTGGTTGATGATGATGTAGAGGTAGTGATGGCAGCCTGTGTAGTGGTTGTATGGGTCGATTTTGTTGTACTAGGAGTGTTCGATTCCGGAGTTGATGACAATCTAGTGCTAGGATAGGTTACATTTGTTGTGGGTGGCTGTGTGGTTGTTGAAGGGATCGATGTTTTTGTACTAGTAGCATTTTCCTCCAGGACGGGTGCTGATGTAGATCTATTTGTGATTGGTTGTTTGGTGCTTGTGGGAGTCGATGTTGTCCTACTAGTAGTATTTGATTCTGGTGTAGATGCCAATATAGTGCTCGAATGGGTTGTATTATTTGAGCTTGGTTGTGTGGTGGATGTAGGGGTCAATGTTGCTGTACTGATAGTATTTATTTCCGGGGTCGACTCTGATGTAGATCTTGTTGTGCTTGGCAGTGTGGTGGCTGTTGGTGTCGATGTTGTTGTACTAGTAGTATTTGGTTCTGGGGTGGGTGCTGATGAAGATCTACTTGTGCTTGGTTGCGTGGTGGTTGTGTGGGTCGCTGTTGTCGCACTAGTAGTATTAAGCTCAGTGGGCGTTGATAATGTACTGGAAGTTGAGGTTGAAGGTGTAGTGGTTGTATGGGTCAGTCTTGTTACAGGAGTAGTTTTCGCAAATGTGGTTGATGATATCATAGAACTAGTGTTTGTTGGCCATGTGGAAGTTTTAGAGATCGATGTTGTTGTGCTAATAATATTTGGGTCCTGGGTGGGTGTTGATGTTGATGTAGCAGTGCTTGGCTGTATGTTTGAAGAGGTTGATGTTGTCGTATTAGCAGTGCTCAGCTCTGTTGGTTTTGAAACTGGTTTTGTCAATGTTGTCGTGCTAGTGGTGTTCAGCCACGTGGATGTTGATAATGTACTGGCAGTTGAGGTTGGAAGTGTAGTGGTTTTATTGGTCGATGTTAATATAGCGGTATTCGTTTCTGTGATTGATGATGTCATAGAACTAGTGATTATTGGCCGTGAGGAGGTTGTAGGGATTGTTGTTGTTATGCTTAAAATATTTGGTCCTGGGGTGGGTGTTGATGTAGATCTAGATGTGGTTGGCTGTGTGATTGAAGAGATGGATTTTGTCGTATTAGTAGTGCTCAGCTCTAGAGGTGTTGATAACGTTCTGCCAGTTGAGGTTGCACGTGTTGTGATTGTAGGGGTCGATGTTGTTATGCTTGTGGTTGATGATGATGTAGAACTAGTGACGGCTGTCTGTGTGGTGGTTGTATTGGTCGATTTGTTTGTAGTAGTAATGCTCGAGTCCGGTGTTGATGACAAAATAGTGTCATAATGAGTTTCATCACTAGCTGTTGGCTGTATGGCGGTTGTATGGATTGAGGATTTTGTTTTAGTAGTATTTGCTACCGGGGTGTGTGCTGATGTAGATCTAGCTGTGCTTGGCTGCGTGGTGGTTGTGGGGGTCAATGTTGTCGTACTAGTGGTATTGAGCGATGTGGATTTTGATATCCTATTGCCAGTTGAGGTTGGAAGTGTACTGGTTTTATGGGTCGATGTTATTATAGTAGTTTTCGCTTCTGTGGTTGATGATATGAAATAACTAGTGATTGTTGGCCTTGAGGAGTTTGGAGGAATTGATGTTGCTGTGCTAATAATAGTTGGCCCCGGGGTGGGTGTTGATGTTGATCTAGTTGTGGTTGGCTGTGTGGTTGATGAGGAAGATGTTGTCGTATTAGTAATGCTCAGCTCTGGTGATGTTGATAATGTACTGCCAAATGAGGTTGCGCGTGTGGTGATTGTAGGGGTCGATGTTGTTATTCCATCAGTATTCGCCTGTGTGCTTGATGATGATGTAGAGGTAGTGATGGCAGCCTGTGTAATGGTCGTATGGGTCGATTTTGTTGTACTAGGAGTGTTCGATTCCGGAGTTGATGACAATATAGTGCTAGAATAGGTTACATTTGTTGTGGGTGGCTGTGTGGTTGTTGAAGGGATCGATGTATCTGTACTAGTAGCATTTTCCTCCAGGACGGGTGCTGATGTAGATCTATTTGTGATTGGTTGTTTGGTGCTTGTGGGAGTCGATGTTGTCCTACTAGTAGTATTTGATTCTGGTGTAGATGCCAATATAGTGCTCGAATGGGTTGTATTATTTGAGCTTGGTTGTGTGGTGGTTGTAGTGGTCAATGTACTGATAGTATTTATTCCCGGCGTTGACTCTGATGTAGATCTTGTTGTGCTTGGCAGTGTGGTGGCTGTTGGTGTCGATGTTGTAGTACTAGTAGTATTTGGTTCTAGGGTGGGTGCTGATGAAGATCTACTTGTGCTTGGTTGCGTGGTGGTTGTGGGGGTGGATGTTGTCGCACTAGTAGTATTAAAGTCAGTGAGTGTTGATAATGTACTGGAAGTTGAGATTGAAGGTGTAGTGGTTGTATGGGTCGATCTTGTTAGAGTAGTAGTTTTCGCAACTGTGTTTGATGATATGATAGAACCAGTGTTTGTTGGCCATGTGGAAGTTGTAGGGATCGACGTTGTTGTGCTAATAATATTTGGGTCCTGGGTGGGTGTCGATGTTGATGTAGCAGTGCTTGGCTGTATGGTTGAAGAGGTTGATGTTATCGTTTTAGCAGTGCTCATCTCTGTTGGTTTAGATATTGTACTTCCGGTTGAAGTTGCACGTGTGGTGATTGTAGGGGTCGATGTTGTTATGCTTTTGGTTGATGATAATGATGTAGAAGTAGTGATGGCTGTCTGTGTGGTGGTTGTAGGGGTCGACTTTATTATCCTAGTATTGTTCGCTTCCTTTGTTGATGAAACTATAGTGCTATAACTGGTTGCAATTGTTGTTGTTGGCTGTGTACCGGTTGTAGGGATTGATGATTTTGTATTTGTAGTATTTGCTACCAGGATGGGTGGTGATGAAAATCTAGTTGTGCTTGACTGCGATGTGGTTGTGGGGGTCGATGTTGTCGTACTAGTGGTATTCAGCCACGTGGATGTTGATAATGTACTGGCAGTTGAGGTTGGAAGTGTAGTGGTTGTATTGGTCGATGTTAATATAGCGGTATTCGCTTCTGTGATTGATGATGTCATCGAACTAGTGATTGTTGGCCGTGAGGAGGTTGTAGGGATTGTTGTTGTTATGCTTAAAATATTTGGTCCTGGCGTGGGTGTTGATGTAGATCTGGTTGTTGTTAGCTCTGTGATTGAAGAGATGGATGTTGTCGTATTAGTAGTGCTCAGCTCTAGAGGTGTTGATAACGTTCTGCCAGTTGGGGTTGCACGTGCTGTGATTGTAGGGGTCGATGTTGTTATGCTTGTGGTTGATGATGATGTAGAACTAGTGACGGCTGTCTGTGTAGTGGTTGTATTGGTCGATTTGTTTGTAGTAGTAATGCTCGAGTCCGGTGTTGATGACAAAATAGTGCCATAATGAGTTTCGTCGCTAGTTGTTGGCTGTATGGCAGTTGAATGGATTGAGGTTTTTGTTTTAGTAGCATTTGCTACCGGGGTGTGTGCTGATGTAGATCTAGCTGTGCTTGGCTGCGTGGTGGTTGTGGGGGTCAATGTTGTCGTACTAGTGGTATTGAGCCATGTGGATTTTGATATCCTATTGCCAGTTGAGGTTGGAAGTGTACTGGCTTTATGGGTCGATGTTATTATAGTAATTTTCGCTTCTGTGGTTGATGATATGAAATAACTAGTGATTGTTGGCCTTGAGGAGTTTGGAGGAATTGATGTTGCTGTGCTAATAATAGTTGGCCCCGGGGTGGGTGTTGATGTAGATCTAGTTGTGGTTGGCTGTGTGGTTGATGAGGTAGATGTTGTCGTATCAGAGGTGCTCAGCTCTAGAGGTGTTGATAACGTACTGCCAGTTGCGTTTTCACGTGTTGTGATTGTAGGGGTCGATGTTGCCATGCTTGTGGTTGATGATAATGTAGAACTAGTGACGGCTGTCTGTGTGGTGGTTGTATTGGTCGATTTTGTTGTAGTAGTAATGCTCGATGCCAGTGTTGATGACAAAATAGTGCTATAATCGCTTTCGTCTCTAGTTGTTGGCTGTGTGACGGTTGTAGGAATTAATGATTTTGTTTCAGTAGTATTTGCTACCGAGGTGGGTGCTGATGTAGATCTAGCTGTGCTTGGCTGCGATATGGTTGTGGGGGTCGATGTTGTCGTACTAGTGGTGTTCAGCCACGTGGATGTTGATAATGTACTGGCAGTTGAGGTTGGAAATGTAGTGGTTTTATTGGTCGATGTTAATATAGCGGTATTCGCTTCTGTGATTGATGATGTCATCGAACTAGTGATTGTTGGCCGTGAGGAGGTTGTAGGGATTGTTGTTGTCATGCTTAAAATATTTGGTCCTGGCGTGGGTGTTGATGTAGATCTAGTTGTTGTTAGCTGTGTGATTGAAGAGATGTATGTTGTCGTATTAGTAGTGCTCAGCTCTAGAGGTGTTGATAACGTTCTGCCAGTTGAGGTTGCACGTGCTGTGATTGTAGGGGTCGATGTTGTTATGCTTGTGGTTGATGATGATGTAGAACTAGTGACGGCTGTCTGTGTGGTGGTTGTATTGTTCGATTTGTTTGTAGTAGTAATGCTCGAGTCCGGTGTTGATGACAAAATAGTGCCATAATGGGTTTCGTCGCTAGTTGTTGGCTGTATGGCGGTTGTATGGATTGAGGTTTTTGTTTTAGTAGCATTTGCTACCGGGGTGTGTGCTGATGTAGATCTAGCTGTGCTTGGCTGCGTGGTGGTTGTGGGGGTCAATGTTGTCGTACTAGTGGTATTGAGCGATGTGGATTTTGATATCCTATTGCCAGTTGAGGATGGAAGTGTACTGGTTTTATGGGTCGATGTTATTATAGTAATTTTCGCTTCAGTGGTTGATGATATGAAATAACTAGCGATATTTGGCCTTGAGGAGTTTAGAGGAATTGATGTTGCTGTGCTAATATTAGTTGGCCCCGGGGTGGGTGTTGATGTAGATCTAGTTGTGGTTGGCTGTGTGGTTGATGAAGTAGATGTTGTCGTATTAGTAATGCTCAGCTCTGGTGATGTTGATAATGTACTGCCAAATGAGGTTGCGCGTGTGGTGATTGTAGGGGTCGATGTTGTTATTCCATCAGTATTCGCCTGTGTGCTTGATGATGATGTAGAGGTAGTGATGGCAGCCTGTGTAATGGTCGTATGGGTCGATTTTGTTGTACTAGGAGTGTTCGATTCCGGAGTTGATGACAATATAGTGCTAGAATAGGTTACATTTGTTGTGGGTGGCTGTGTGGTTGTTGAAGGGATCGATGTATCTGTACTAGTAGCATTTTCCTCCAGGACGGGTGCTGATGTAGATCTATTTGTGATTGGTTGTTTGGTGCTTGTGGGAGTCGATGTTGTCCTACTAGTAGTATTTGATTCTGGTGTAGATGCCAATATAGTGCTCGAATGGGTTGTATTATTTGAGCTTGGTTGTGTGGTGGTTGTAGTGGTCAATGTACTGATAGTATTTATTCCCGGCGTTGACTCTGATGTAGATCTTGTTGTGCTTGGCAGTGTGGTGGCTGTTGGTGTCGACGTTGTAGTACTAGTAGTATTTGGTTCTGGGGTGGGTGCTGATGAAGATCTACTTGTGCTTGGTTGCGTGGTGGTTGTGGGGGTGGATGTTGTCGCACTAGTAGTATTAAAGTCAGTGAGTGTTGATAATGTACTGGAAGTTGAGATTGAAGGTGTAGTGGTTGTATGGGTCGATCTTGTTAGAGTAGTAGTTTTCGCAACTGTGTTTGATGATATGATAGAACCAGTGTTTGTTGGCCATGTGGAAGTTGTAGAGATCGACGTTGTTCTGCTAATAATATTTGGGTCCTGGGTGGGTGTCGATGTTGATGTAGCAGTGCTTGGCTGTATGGTTGAAGAGGTTGATGTTATCGTTTTAGCAGTGCTCATCTCTGTTGGTTTAGATAATGTACTTCCGGTTGAAGTTGCACGTGTGGTGATTGTAGGGGTCGATGTTGTTATGCTTTTGGTTGATGATAATGATGTAGAAGTAGTGATGGCTGTCTGTGTGGTGGTTGTAGGGGTCGACTTTATTATCCTAGTATTGTTCGCTTCCTTTGTTGATGAAACTATAGTGCTATAACTGGTTGCAATTGTTGTTGTTGGCTGTGTACCGGTTGTAGGGATTGATGATTTTGTATTTGTAGTATTTGCTACCAGGATAGGTGGTGATGAAAATCTAGTTGTGCTTGACTGCGATGTGGTTGTGGGGGTCGATGTTGTCGTACTAGTGGTATTCAGACACGTGGATGTTGATAATGTACTGCCAGTTGAGGTTGGAAGTGTAATGGTTGTATTGGTCGATGTTAATATAGCGGTATTCGCTTCTGTGATTGATGATGTCATAGAACTAGTGATTGTTGGCCGTGAGGAGGTTGTAGGGATTGTTGTTGTTGTGCTAAAAATATTTGGCCCCGTGGTTGGTGTTGATGTAGATCTAATTGTGGTTGGCTGTGTGGTTGAAGAGGTCGATGTTCTCGTGTTAGAGGTGCTCAGCTCTAGAGGTGCTGATAACGTACTTCCAGTTGCTGTTGCACGTGTTGTGATTGTAGGGATCGATGTTGTTATGCTTGTGGTTGATGATGATGTAGAACTAGTGACGGCTGTCTGTGTGGTGGTTGCATTGGTCGATTTTGTTGTAGTAGTAATACTCGATTCCGGTGTTGATGACAAAATAGTGCCATAATTATTTTCATGACTAGTTGTTGGCTGTGTGGCGGTTGTAGGGATTGATGTTTTTGTTTTAGTAGTATTTGCTACCGGGTTGTGTGCTGATGTAGATCTAGTGGTGCTTGGCTGCGTGTTGGTTGTGGGGGTCAATGTTGTCGTAGTAGTAGTATTGATCCATGTGGATTTTGATATCCTACTGCCAGTTGAGGTTGGAAGTGTACTGGTTGTATGGGTAGATGTTATTATAGTAGTTTTCGCTTCTGTGGTTGATGATATGAAATAACTAGTGATTGTTGGCCTTGAGGTGGTTGGATGAACTGATGTTGCTGTGCTAATAATAGTTGGCCGCGGGGTGGGTGTTGATGTAGATCTAGTTGTGGTTGGCTGTGTGGTTGAAGAGGTAGATGTTGTCGTATTAGTAGCGCTCAGCTCTGGTGATGTTGATAATGTACTGGCAAATGAGGTTGCGCGTGTGGTAATTGTAGGGGTCGATGTTGTTATTCCATCAGTATTCGCCTGTTTGCTTGATGATGATGTAGAGTTAGTGATCGCGGTCTGTGTAGCGGTTGTATGGGTCGATTTTGTTGTACTAGGAGTGTTCGATTTCAGAGTTGATGACAATATAGTGCTGCGATACGCTGCATTTGTTGTGGGTGGCTGTGTGGTTGTTGAAGGGATCGATGTTTTTGTACTAGTAGTATTTGCCTCCAGGACGGGTGCTGATGTAGATCTATTTGTGATTGGTTGTTTGGTGCTTGTTGGGGTCGATGTTGTACTACTAGCAGTATTTGATTCTGGTGTAGATGCAAAGATAGTGTTCGAATGGGTTATATTATCTGAGCTTGGTTGTGTGGTAGTTGTAGCGGTCAATGTTGCCGTACTGGTAGTATTTATTTCCGGGGTTGACTCTGATGTAAATCTTGTTGTGCTTGGCAGTGTGGTGGCTGTTGGTGTCGATGTTGTAGTACTAGTAGTATTTGGTTCTGGGGTGGGTGCTGATGAAGATCTACTTGTGCTTGGTTGCGTGGGGGTGGTAGCGGTCGATGTTGTCGCACTAGTAGTATTAAGCTCGGTAGGTGTTGATAATATATTGGAAGTTGAGGTTGAAGGTTTGGTGGTTGTATGGGTCGATCTTGTTATAGGAGTAGTTTTCGCTCCTGTGTTTGATGATATAGAACTAGTGGTTGTTGGCCATGTGGAAGTTGTAGGGATCGATGTTGTTGTGCTAATAATATTTGGGTCCTGGGTGGGTGTTGATGTTGATGTAGCAGTGCTTGGCTGTATGGTTGAAGAGGTTGATGTTGTCGTATTAGCAGTGCTCAGCTCTGTTGGTTTTGATAATGTACTGCCGGCTGAAGTTGCACGTGTGGTGATTGTAGGGGTCGATGTTGTTTCGCTTGTGGTTGATGATAATGATGTAGAACTAGTGACGTATGTCTGTGTGGTGGTTGTAGGGGTCGACATTATTAGAGTGGCAGTGTTCGATTCCGTTATTGATGAAAATATAGTGCTATAATGGGTTGCATTTTTTGTTGTTGGCTGTGTGCCGGTCGTAGGGACTGATGTTTTTGTACTCGTAGTATCTGCTACCGGGGTGGGTGGTGATGAAGATCTAGTTGTGCTTGGCTGCGATGTGGTTGTGAGGGTCGATGTGGTCGTACTAGTGGTATTCAACCAGGTGGATGTTGATAATGTACTGCCAGTTGAGGTTGGAAGTGTAGTGGTTTTATTGGTCGATGTTAATATAGCGGTATTCGCTTCTGTGGTTGATGAGGTCATAGAACTAGTGATTGTTGGCCGTGAGGAGGTTGTGGGGATTGTTGTTGTTGTGCTAAAAATATTTGGCCCCGGGGTGGGTGTTGATGTAGATCTAGTTGTGGTTGGCTGTGTGGTTGAAGAGGTCAATGTTGTCGTATCAGTGGTGCTCAGCTCTAGAGGTGTTGATAACGTACTGCCAGTTGAGTTTGTACGTGTTGTGATTGTAGGGGTCGATGTTGTTATGTTTATGGTTAATGATGATGAAGAACTAGTGACGGCTGTCTGTGTGGTGGTTGTATTGGTCGATTTTGTTGTAGTAGTAATCCCCGATTCCGGTGTTGATGACCAAATTGTTCTATAATGGTTTTCGTCTCCAGTTGTTTGTTGTGTGGCGGTTATAGGGATTGATGTTTTTGTTTTAGTAGCATTTGCTACCCGGGTGGGTGTTGATATAGATCCAGCTGTGGATTTTGATATCCTACTGCCAGTTGAGGTTGAAAGTGTACTGGTTGTATGTGTGGATGTTATTATAGTAATTATCGCTTCTGTGGTTGATGATATCAAATGACTAGTGATTGGTCGTGAGGAGGTTGGAGGAATTGATGTTGCTGTGCTAATAATAGTTGCCCCCAGGGTGGGTGTAGATGTAGATCTAGTTGTGGTTGCCTGTGTGGTTGAAGAGGTAGATGTTGTCGTATTAGTAGTGCTCAGTTCTGGTGGTTTTGATAATGTACTGCCAAATGAGGATGCACGTGTGGTGATTGTAGGGGTCGATGTTGTTATGCTTGTGGCTGATGATAATGATGTACTACTAGAGATGGCTGTCTGTGTGGTAGTTGTAGGGGTCAATTGTTTCGTAGTAGTAGTGTTTGATTCCGTTGTTGATGACACTATTGTGCTATAATGGGTTGGATTTGTTGTGGTTGGCTGTTTGGCGTTTGTTTGGATTGATGTTTTTGTACTAGTAGTATTTGCTACCGGGATGTTCGCTGATGTCGATCTAGTTGTTCTTGGCTGCGAGGTGGTTGTTGGGGTCGATCTTGTCGTATTAGTGGTATTCAGTCCCATGGATGTTGAGAATGTACTGCTAGTTGAGTTTAGACGTGTAGTAGTTGTATGGGTCGATGTTGTTATAGTAGTATTCGCTTCTGTGGTTGATGATGTCATATAGCTAGTGATTGTTGTTGTTCGCTGTGTGGCGGCTGTAGGGATTGATGTTTTTGTACTAGTTGTATTTGCTACCGAGTTGGGTGCTGAGTTTGATCTAACTGTGCTTTGCTGCGAGGTGGTTACTAGGGTCAATATTGTAGTGCTAGTATTCAGACCCGTGGGTGTAGATATTGTACTGCCAGTTGAGGTTGGACTTGTGGTGGCTGTATGAGTCAACGCTGTTATGCTTGTGGTTGATGATGATGTAGAAGTAGTAATTGATGGCTGAGTTGTGGTTGTAGGGTCATATTTGTTCGTACTAGTACTCGAGTCTGATGTAGAGTGCAATGTTGTGCTGACATGGGTAGTTCCTTTTGTTATAACTGTTGTAGGTGCCGTTGATGTTGCTTTTGTTGTAGTTGTTGTTGGGTTTGTTGGTAGTGGAGTTGAGGTTGATATTGGCGTTGAAGTTGATGTAATCGTTGAAGTTGTGTTTGGCGTTTTAATTGTTCTGGTCTGTGTACTTGGCTTTAACGTTGGTTTTGTTATTGCTGACGTTTTAGTCGTGGTTGTTGCTTCCGATGCTATAGGGTTGACCTTTACATATTCTATTAACGCAACTAACACGCTTTCTGATCGAATCTTAATGTTTGTAACTACCACGATGGAATTGTCATTTTGATCCTTTGGCTGCTCGATTATGACGGCCTTTAGTGCCTGCTCTCCAGGGTTTTCGTCTGCCCGCTTGACCGCAATGACAATAATGAATGTCACGATGATACTTCCATTTCTAGAAGAAAGAATATAGATTACATCACTTAATAAATTATACATACCTTTAGAA
>JAECUM010028484.1:0-10000 GCA_016617855.1 Megalonaias nervosa | reverse complement strand
ACATACATACATACATACATGCATACATACATACATGCATAGATACATACATACAGACGCACATACGACTATCATCAACCACAATATTTTTAGCACAACAACAACACCCCCCTACAACCTCCTCACGCAAACAATCACTAGTTCTATGACATCATCAATCACAGAAGCGAATAGCGTTATATTAACATCGACCAATAAAACCAGTACACTTCCATCCTCAACTGGCAGTATATTATCAACTTCCACGTGGCTGAATACCACTAGTACGACAACATCGACCCCCACAACCACATCGCAGCCAATCACAGCTAGATCTACATCAGCACCCACCCCGGTAGCAAGTACTACTAGTACAAAAACATCAGTCCGTTCAATCGCTACACATCCAAGAACAACAAATGCAACCCATTGTAGCACTATATTTTCATCAACAACGGAATCGAACACAACAACTATAATAAAGTCTATCCCTACAACCACCACACAGACAGCCGCCACTAGTTCTTCATCATTATCATCAACCACAAGCATAACAACATCGACCCCTACAATCAACACACGTGCAACTTCAACTGACAGTACATTATCAACACCACCAGAGCTGAGCACTGCTAATACAACAACATCAACGTCTTCAACCATACAGCGAAGCACTGCTAGATCAACATCAACACCCACCCCGGACCCAAATATTATTAGCACAACAACATTGATCCCTACAACCTCCTCACGGCCAACGATCACTAGTTGTATGACATCATCAACCACATTGGCGAATACTACTATAATAACATCGACCCATACAACCAGTACAAGTCCAACCTCAGCTGGCAGTACATTATCAACACCCACGCGGATGAGTACCACTACTTCGACAACATTGACCCCTTCAACCACCTCTCAGCCAAGAACAGCTACATCTACATCAGCAACAACTACGGGGGCAGATACTACTAATACAACATCATCGATCAATACTACCGCCATAGCCAACCATAACAAATCTAACCCATCATACCACTGTATTGTCATAAACAATGGAATCGAACACTACTACTACGAAAAATAGACCCCTACGACCACCACAGAGACAGCCGTCACTAGTTCTACATCATTATCATCAACCGCAAGCATAACAACATCGACCCCTACAATTACAACACGTGCAACCTAAACTGGCAGTACATTATCAACACCACCAGAGCTGAGCACCACTAATACGACAACATCGACCTCTACAACCACACAACCAAGCACATCCGGATTTAAATCAATACTCACCCCGGACCAAAATATAGCAGAACAACATCAATCCCTACAACCTTCACACGGCCAAAAATCACTAGTTCTTTGATATCATCAACCACAGAAGCGAATACTACTATAACAACATCGACCTATACAACCACTACACTTCCAACCTCAACTGGCAGTACATTATCAACATCCATGGGACTGAATAACACTAGTACGACAAGATCGACCCCCACAACCACCTCGCAGCCAAGAACAGTTAGATCTACATCAGCACCCACCCCGGTTGCAAATACTACTAGTATAAAAACATCAATCCCAACAAACACCAAACAGCCAACAATAACAAATTCAACCCGTTATAGCACTATATTTTCATCAACAACGAAATATAACACTACTGCTACGACAAAATCTACCCTTACAACTCCCACACAGACAGCTGTCACCAGTTCTACATCATTATCATCAACCACAAGCATAACAACATCGACCCCTACAATCACCGCACTTGCACCCTCAAGTATCAATACATTATCAACACCACCAGAGCTGAGCACTACTAATACGATAACATGGAACTCTTCAACTACACAGGCAAGCACAACTATATCTACATCAACACCAAGCCTGGAGCCAAAGATTATCAGCAGAGCAACGTCAATCACCACAACCTCCTTACGGCCAAGAATCCCTAGTTCTATGACATCATCAACCAAAGAAGCGTATGCTATTATAACAACATTGACCCACACCACCACTACGTCCAACCTCAACTGGCAGTACATTATATACATCCTCGTGGCTGAATACCACCAGTACGACAACATCCACCCACACAACTACCTCGCAGCCAAGAACAGCTACATCTACTTCAGCAACCACGAAGGAGGCAAATACTACCATTCGTCGATCATTGCAACCGCCACACAGCCAACCACAACAAATGTAACCCACTATAGCACTATATTGTCACCTACAACGGAATCGGAAAATACTACTTTGACAAAATCCACCCCTTAAACCAACACACGGGCAACCTTCACTAGTTCTACATCATCATCATCAACCACAAGCATAACAACATCGTCCCCTACAATCATCACACGTGCATCTTCAACCGGCGGTACATTATCAACACCACTAGAGCTGAGAACTACTAATGCGACAACATCGACCTCTATAACCACAAAGTCAAACACAACTCGATCAACAAAATCACTAGCCCCGGAGCAAAATATTATTAGCACAGCAACATCAATCCCTTCAACCTCCTCACGGCCAACAATCATTAGTTCTATGAAATCATCAACCACAGAAGCAAATACTACTATAACAACATTGACAAATACAACCACGACACGTCCAACCTCAACTGGCAGTACATTATCAACATCCACGGGGCTGAATACCACTAGTACGACAACATCTACCCCCACAATCACCTCGTAGCCAAGACCAGCTACATCTATATCAGCAACCACGAAGGGGGCAAATACTACCAGTACAACATTATCGATCACTAAAATAGCCACACCGCCAACCACAAAAACTCCAACCCATTATAGCACTATATCGTCATCAGCAACGTAATCGAACATTATTCCTCCGACAAAATCGACCCTAAAACCACCACACAGACAGCCCTGATTACTTCGACGTCATTGTCATCAACCACAAGCATAGCAACATCGACCCCTACAATTACAACATCTGCAACCGCAACTGGCAGTATATTATCAACACCACCAGAGATGAGCACTACTAATACGACAACATCGACCTCTTCAACCACACATTTAAATCAACACCATCCTCGGATCCAAATGTTAATAGCAGAACAACATCAATCCCTGCGAGTTCCTCACGACCAACAATCACTAATTATTTGACATCATCAATCACAGAAGCGAATACTACTATACAAACATCGACCCATACAAACATTGCACGTCTAACCTCGACTGGTAATACATTATCAACATCCATGGAGCTGAATACTACCAATACGACAACATCGACCCCTACAACTACCATAAATCCAAGCACAGCTAGATCTGCATCAGCACCCACCCCGGTGGCAAATACTTCTAGTACAAAGACATCAATCCTTACAACCGCCACATAGCCAACAACAAATGCAACCCATTATAGCACAATATTCTCCTCAACAACGGAATCGAACACTACTACTACGACAAAATCGACCCCAACAAGCACCACACAGACAGTCTTCACTAGTTCCACTTCATTATCATCAACCACAAGCATTACAATATCAACCTCTACAATCACCAGATGTGCAACCTTAACCGGTGGTACATTATCAACATCCACGGGGCTCAGTACCACTAGCACGAGAACATCGACCCTCACAACCACCTCGCAGCCAGGAACAGCTACATCTACATCAGCAAGCACGACTAGGGCAAATACTATTAATACAACATGATAGATCACTGCAACCACCATACAGCCAACCAGAACAATCTAACCCATCATACCACTCTATTGACATCAACAAAGGAATCGAACACTACTACTACGACAAAATCGATCCCTACAATCACCACACAGACAAACGTCACTAGTTCTACATCATCATCATCATCATCAGCCACTTACATAACAACATCGACCACTACAATCACCACACATGCAACTTCAACCGGCAGTACATTATCAAATTCACTGGGTTGAATGCCACTATTACGACAACATCTACCCCCACAACCACCTAGCAGCCAAGAACAGCGACATTTACATCAGCAACTACGACTACTATAATAAAGTCGACCCCTACAACCACCACACAGACAGCCGTCACTAGTTCTACATCATTATCATCAACCACAAGCATAACATGCATGCGTACGTACGTGCATGCCCTCGTGTGTGCGTGCGTGCATGCGTGCATGTATATATGCATTCATACATACATACATACCTACATATTTTTCACACAAATTAGCAAATTGATACCTTTCAAGAAGTCCGTTTAGCTAATAGCTCTTTGAAACAAACAGGAGATCTCGTGGTCTTTTTCGTGTTTAAACAGAAGTGATTGTCGTTTGCAACCCGGATTAGACATAAGAGAATGCTTAGTCAAAGTAGGAAAACATGAGCAATACCTTTTAATTGGTTAGTAACAGAAACAAAAGTTACCTCATCGAAACCTGGCCAATACATGTGTCAGCCAAATGAGCACTTTCCTGATCAACTGCATTCTCAAGAACTCATTTTGCATTGCTCTAGTAACTTCACAAGGGGGGTATAAATCAGGGATTTCTTTTACAATAGGATCAACCATTTGATCCAAACATGGTGTGTCAGTTACAAGTGGGTTACCCACAACCTTTTCTCCAGGTAAAGCATTGCCTGCATAGCAATACAAATGTACACCCTCCATGGGCAAAGAAACACGGCTCCGACAGTCACTGGTCCAGAAAATTAGTCTGATGACAAATTAACATTGCAGAAAGGAATTTAAATAAAGCCACACTCTACTCCCTGAACAAGAACACTTTCTTAAAAGACGACTTCTCAGACAAAGGCAAGGTACCTGACAATAAAATACTCCAAGAATGCCCTCAGTCCCTTAACATTTGAATAAGGATAGGATTGGCCGAAACACCAATAAGTGATAAGCCTTTAAGATATATTTCTTTACCGAATTATAATCAACACTTGCTTACACTGATAACGAATTATACACTTCACAAGCTTTGCTAGTAAGTACACTTTGTAATAAAAAATTCATTTGCTCACTTGACGATTTCAAACTTATAGCTATATAGATCTACGTATTTTCCTGAAAGGGGGGTGGATGGCTAATTTGCTATGTTTGATAATATCAAAACCTGAAATTTCATGAGTGGGCTGCTTTATGTTTGCCAGTTCTAATTCTTTAAATTTTAATTGCTGATATTTTACTCTGATTTAGCTTATGTCTGCAGGACTAAATTGAGTATTACTCGGCGACTAAACTATTCAGTGTCCTTTTGCATCTTACCTCTGTCGTATGTCAAACAGCGGCGACAGAAACTCAAACCCTTCGATAAAAGATTTTTGTTTTGCCCCGCATGTTCTAGCCTTTAGATATTGACCACTGTGTTAGTAACAGGTGAATTAATTTTTGCTGTTGTAGTGCTTATGATTGTCCTTTTTATGGATATTTTTGTCTTTATTCTTGTTTTTAGGAAACACTTCCTTCGTTTAAATTTTAAGTCGGGACAGTGATTTTGTTGAAGATTATGATTTTTAAATTTTCTTTCCCTGACTTTGTTTAGCTTTACAGGGAGTCTTTGTTGATCCCTGTTTAATTTAGAATAAAACGTTTGCATTTTTTCCTATGTGGAAACTGTTGTTAACTGCTGTTTTAGTTCTTAGATCGTTGCCGATTTGACTAGGTATTGATAATTTATCTATAAGTATGGATGTGAGTTTTATGGACTAATTGTGGGCTATTAAGTAAGACGTTGGTTTCATTGCGTAAAGTTTTGAATGTTTTCTGTATTGATTGAGATATCATCTCCATTCTACAGGATTCGACAATTATGCAGATACACAAGCAAGAGGCATTGAAAACGACAAGATAATGCCTATGAATGAAGAGCTTTTAGCTAAGCTGCGTATCTACAGAAATGCTTGAACATTATAATGCCAGGTGAAAAACGATAAGGGCTAAATCAATGCAAAACCACAAATGATGAGGTAATGAACGACAAAAGATGACATTAAATGCACACTGAAGAGAAATGCAAATTCTGTAAAGGGTGTAAAGATAAGCGATAAACAATACGAGTTTAACTTAAGACACAGGCACTAAATAATTCATCTTAAACTTGGCTTGAAATGTATCTCAGAAAAATACAGATAGATACATGTATACATACATACATACATACATACATACATACATACATACATATGTATATATGTACATACATACCTACCTACATACATACATACATACATACATACATACATACCTACCTACCTACCTACATACATACATACATACATACATACATACATGTATACATACATACATACATACATACATACATACATACATACATACATACATAAATATGTATACACGTACATACATACATACTGGTAGTCCTTAGAGTCTTGATGGTTGCTCTATTGGCTTTATGCATAATTCGAGTTTGGTAAACTTGTCTTGAGAACTTGTCCAAGAATGATAACTTGATCTTGAGTATATGGTGGAAAACTTCAGTTGTATCAGGCCCTATTGCTTTGTAAACTTCCACAAGGATTCCGTCCATTCACGAGGCACTCTCCGAGTTCATTTGGAGGGTGGTCTTCTTGATTTCGTAAGCTGATGATAGTAGATCGAGTTCCTCCAGAACTGGTGGTTGGAGGATCTGTTCGAGAACTAAGGTGTTGACTGATGATGGCATGTTTATCAGCCCACTGAAGTGTTCAGCCAAGCAAAATATCACAGCTGTTCCAGGTGTTTCAACGGCGTCGATCTATGTATTAGAGCAAGGGGGTGGATCCTGTTCTTAAATGACCATATACACAGTTCTCAACAAAGTGAAAACCTGTTTAGAGTTGTGAGTATTGGCTTAGTTCTTTAGCCTTCTTTTCCCATCACTTTTTTCCTCTCAAGCAGTTCTCTGTAGGCCTCTGGCTTGGAGGAACATGGGTCATTCTGGCATTCTACTTATGCTTTGTTCTTATCCTGGATGCGCTGAGTGATTATTTTCATGAAAATTATCATGATACATGCATGTCTTCGGTTCCAGAATGGCCTTTGTTGTTTCTCTGACAGCGGTCTTAAATTCTCACCACTTCTCAGCGTGACATAAGCCACTGTTGTTTTAGCCTTACGATTCTCATCTAGTACTTATTTGTATCGGGTACTCAGACTGTTTTCGGGCGCTTGCGATCTTTGGTAACATGCTTACATTAAGAATTTATCTGGCCAGTCTGTGGTCGATCCACCACTCACCACTTCCCATAACGCGTGTGATCCTGACCTATTGCAGGTTGCTCTGTCTTATGTAGTCTATCAGATACCACTGCATCTGTCTTTGATGTATCCAGGATCTTTTGTACTTGTCAGCATGCACGTGATGGTGATGCACGTAATGTTCTCAGCAAACTTTCTCAGGCGGAACAAGCCATTGATGGTCGACTTCCACACAACATGTTGGCCAAGATCTCTTTTCAGTTCGCTGTAAGCGTTCCGAGATTTGGCATTGAAGTCGCACATGATAATCAGTTTGTCGCTGGTGGTTGTCGACTTAGGGAGGTGGCCTATGACCTCATAAACACGTTCCTTTGCTTTTTCCGGGCTATAGAGGGTAAGAGCATAATCACTAACGATGGTTACATGACGTGGCTTGTTCACGGTGATGCGCAGCTTCACGAGGCGTTCATTGTTGCCAACTTGAGTAATTGGAATGTCCTAATCAGATTAATTCTGATGCAAGCATCGAGTCCAGCTTTACCTTCTAGAAGAAAGTGTATCTTCCTCCGGCTTTCTTCAGCATACCCACATCTGTGAGCATTGCTTCACTTATTGAAGCAATGCCGATGTGGTACTTCAAGATAACGGGGTAGATACATACATACATACATACATACATACATACATACATACATACATACATGCATGCATGCATACATACGTACGTACCTGCATACATTTCATTATGCATGCACAAATTTAATCATTCTACTTTAAGCTAGTATTTTTCGAGTTATCGATTTATTTAGGCAATAATGAAACGTTAATCCAAATACCTTAGGTTTTGGACCTGAATTCCCTTGTACTCTGTAATATTACTTTTCTTGAAGATCTGGTCGATCTGTAATAAAATGCATCATTTCTGTATTGCAACTCAACATCGATACTTATGCAAAAATTATAGCGCGAACATGTTCATTACACTAGAATAAATTAAAGTTATATTTATGTAGGTGAATTTTACCTTGTCATGGTCTGTGATTCACTATAGAGATATACTATCTTTGACGAAAGACATTGCAAAATCAGTACAATCTTATTACATTCCACTTCATTTGTTTATGATCTTTGGCATTATGGATGAAGGTAAATTATGCAGTCAATCGTTGGTTTGCAGGCATGAAAAAAAAACCCTTGATCAGTAATTGCTACACTTTTCCTCAAATTTATACCCATTTAAAGAGTATCGTAATTTTTAAAAAAATGTTTATACGCCTTGCAAATTGTACTAAGGGCTTCTCCCGTACAATTCGGTATCTATATGACACTTTTCATATACTGGAACAAGCGACCCATCGTACCAGGTAACTGGATGCATTTCCTTTCGTACAGATATAGTGCTGGACAATTTTACAATACACGAATCAATTTTATAAAGCGACCATTGATACCTTTTTGATCACATTGAATCTAACCCACCGCTTCCCATTCGGGACAATGTTTTGCACCTCGTTTATTGAGTCAGATAAGAGATCAGAATCAACCCTATTTGTATGATCATTACCAGCGTTGCTGCTGTATAATACAAAAAGGTGTGTGAAATGTTCCACTGCATCACTCATTTAATTTTTGATATTTTAATTGGATACCAAAATAATTTAACTATTGCATGTATTGTGCATAGAATTAATAGATTCAGATATGTTTGGATCATCCCACGTAATCTATTTACCCTTGTCGTTGACCACAGTTTTAGTAGTATTTTGAATTTTCACGTTCAGCTCATAATTTAAAATTGCATACTAAGGGACACAATCCTAGCAAGCATTGAGAATCCGCCATTTATCCGGAACAAAGGTAAATTCAGGAACAAAATTGTCCATGGTTGGAGATAACAGCCGCGTGCATTGAACATGTAGTATTTCGTTGTTTCTAAAATATACAAGTTTTCCTTCTCATTTTGAGCCATTCTATACGATTATATTCTATTGTGTCGGACATCACATTAATATTGCCATTCGAAAGTTAAACTCCGCTATTAAAATATTTTAACCAAAGGATTTTATTTAGTTATTTTCTTCTAACTTGAAAAAGATCAACCTTTTGAGTGTAAAGTACAAATGCAACAGGTGGAATAAAATAAATGCAATCAATACAGCATCTTTGTTAGTACAGAAAGTTCCAATATAGTTATTATACGGTGTGTAACTGAATATGTCTCGGAGATTGACTTGTATTTTAACCAGACACACGTAACTAGAGCTGACTGTGTGTTCTTGTGCCGAAACTAGATAATACTTACCGTACGTGCGCTGACTACATTAAAGTGAACAGTGGCACAACATATTTTCATTTCCAATCGATGTCTGTATTGATAAAATTAGAAATACAAAATATGCGAACGGGTTTGATCTGTTGAAAAGATTTGGCAGATTCTAATTACGGATAGATATATAACGTCTGGTATAAATGGATATAATACGTATATTTATTTATGTCTTGCTTGTTATAAAGTCAGGTCCTTTAGTACGAGAGTATGTGTTGCGAAATAGTAGAGTGAGTAGTAAGATCTGTCGCGTGGGGGTATATTGCAATATATAGTCTTAATTGACTCTTGAAGGTGCATATAAGGCGGGAACTAAGCAACTAATTCATTCCTATTTCAGGTTCCAAACTTGGATTAATTCCTGTTTCAGATTCTTGTTTCATACGTTCTTGTATTAGTAACAGTCTGCAGATCTGTTCATTGTTGTGATTAGATAATTTGAGCAGAAGACATCTGTATGGATTATTGATGGAACT
>JAECUM010028483.1:0-30087 GCA_016617855.1 Megalonaias nervosa | reverse complement strand
TATATATATATATATATATATATATATATATAAGAGAGAGAGAGAGAGAGAGATTGTCACCTAACTGCGCGTAATTCAAATACCGTTGTGTTGTTTCCATTGGTGTCAGACTGTTTAATGTAACTTATTCATAAGCGAACTAGATAACCCTTGATGAATTATTCAGAATGGCATTCAGTAACGTGAGAGAGTGCTAAATGTAATAATCTTGTGTCAGTGACAGTGCTAAATGTAATAATCTTGTGTCAGTGACAGTGCTAAATGTAATAATCTTGTGTCAGTGACAGTGAAAAATGTACAATTATGAATGCTTATAAGTAACTTAGAAAGAAAATAGTTCAGGTCTTAGGGAATGTAAATTTACCAGCGTGCAATGCTCTTACACATCGATATGAAAGATGATAGGTATATTTAATCCACATCAAATTTACATTCCTTCGTGTGCATACTTCGTGTTATTTTTATGTTATATTTATCCTCTGGTCACTTTATGTTTATGATATAGTTTGCTTATATGATACAACTATTTAATTTAGTTTCAGTTTTTTCATTTACTTTATTAAATAAGCACGAATGTTGTCATGGGGAACAGGCTTTTAGTAGGTATTTATGGAAATGTATACGGTATTCTGTCGTTGCTCTCAACACTCTTCATAACAAGAGGTATTATTCAATTTGAAACACATTATATCTACATTTCTATTTCACGTGTCACAAAGAACAGCTCAACAGGGCTGACGTAAATCCCAGATCCCAAATTTGGAAGGAGGGATTTCGGAATTGTCAAACCTCTGCTACTACGAAGGAGTGTGAACATAGGGTATGTATGTATGTATGTATGTATGTATGTATGTATGTATGTATGCATGCATGCATGCATGCACGTATGTATGTATGTATGTATGTATGTATGTATGTATGTATGTATGTATGCGTGTATGTATGAATGTATGAATGTATGTATGTGTCTATGGTTGTATGTATATATGTATGTATGTGAGTATGTATGTATGTATGTATTTATGTATGTATGTCATGTGTGTGTCTGTGTGTATCTGTATGCATGTATGCATGCATGCATGTATGTATGTATGTATGTATGTATGTATGTATGTATGTATGTATGCATGCATGCATGTGTGTGTCTGTGTGTATCTGCATGTATGTATGTATGTATGTGTGTGTATGTATGTATGCATGCATGCATGCATGCATGCATGTATGTATGTATGTATGTATGTATGTATGTATGTATGTACTTAACGGTAGGTCGTTTTAGTGCTGACTATATAGTGATTATTACAAGCTTGAAAAGATGTACGCATGAAAAAATGTCGAACCAATATGAGTGAACATAAATCATTCCAATAGACATTATCACGCTGTTCTTCAAGTTAAAATAGAAACGTTAACGATGTTATATTTCTGTATATATGTATATATGCTTATGTATATAATAATAATAATAATAATAATAATAATAATAATAATAATAATAATAATAATGAGGACTTTGTATAGCGCCTAATCTTTACAAGCTTTAAGCGCTTTACAACATTTGACAACACTTAAAATAAATATATAATGATATGATTACAAAAATAAAAACAAACACCACGAAATTAGCAAACAGAAAACATGCTGTAAATATTTAAGGTCAGGAAACATTATTAGGTCTTTAAATCTGTTCTTGCAGTTGACATAGGTAAGTTTTAAAAGCGCTCTTGAATGAGATCACTGTGTCTTTGTGTTTACGTTCAGTGGGCAATTCGTTCTACGTTGCTGGGCAATGGTAAGCAAAAGAACGTTGTCCATATGATTTCATTTTCATAGTGGGAATAATGAGAATACGAGTGTCAGAAGAGAAGCGTAAGTATCTTGCTGGTATATACACATGGGTGAAGTCAGATAGATATGTTGGACTGGAGCCGATCAGTGAAACGTAGCACAGAGAACAAATTTTGTGTTTAATTCTGGATCGTATGGATAGCCAGTGTAGGGTACAGAGCAGGGTGAGGCGTGCTCTGATCGTGGTACTCTAAGGATGATCCGAGAAGCTGTGTTTTGAACTTTTTGAAGTTTCTGGAGTAGATATTGAGACGAACCAGACAGAATTGAGTTACAATAGTCCAGTCTTGAAAGTACTAAGAAACACACAAGTGTTTTAGTGGCATCAACTGAAAGATACTTGCGAATGGAGCTGATGCGTCTCAGCTCAAGATATGCAGCCTTGCACATGTTCATGACATGTTGGTGCAATGAGAGAGTACTGTCGAGAATAGCACCTAGGTTTCGTACTGACTGTGTGAATTTAATGTTGGTGTTGCTGATATTTATTGTCTGAGATAAAGGATGTGAATGAGAAAGTCTTTGTATTGTTATCAGAATGGCATCAGTTTTATCATCATTCATCTGCAGCTTGTTACATGTCATCCATGATTTCACATTGGAAATGCACCTCTCAACGCCTTGGATGGTAGCTTCAACTTCAGTTGGGTGGCTAGATTTGTATATTTGGGTATCATCAGCATGCAATTGGTGAGACACTGGATGATGATCTATGATACTTGAGAGTGGCTGAGTTTATAGAATGACGAGAACAGGTCCAAGAACAGACCCATGTGGAACACCACAACATAGATCTACTGCGCTGAAGTGTTTTTCATTTGCGGACACAATTTGTGTCCTGTTGACCAAGTAGGACTTGAACCATAGCAAGGCTGTATTGTGAATGCCAAATACATGCTGGAGACGGTGAAGTAATATATCATGGTCTATTGTGTAAAATGCTGCAGACAAGCCAAGGAGAGTGAGGACTGTAATCTTTCCGCTATCCAAAGCAGAGAGAAGGTCATTGACTACTTTCAAAAGAGTAGTTTCAGTACTGTGGCAAGGGCGATATCCAGACTGTACATTGATAAAAGGACTGTTTGAATTCAGATGAGATACAAGTTGGGATAGAACAACTTTTTCTAAGATTTTTGACATGAATGGGAGATTGGAAACTGGGCGGTAGTTCTTTAAATCGTTATGGTCGAGTGTTGGTTACTTCAGCAGAGGCTTTACAATGGCAATTTTGAAAAATAATGGGAATTCCCCGGATGAGAGAGAGGTATGTATATATATATATATATATATATATATATATATATATATATATATATATATATATATATATATATATGAATGAAATGATAAAGGTACAAAAATAAAAAGGAAATATAAATTATAACTACAAACGTCCTTATATAAACCACAATCTTTCTTGGTTTTAGATATTCAAAAAGCTTATGTGTGTTCACATCAAACTATGTCATCAAATAGGGCGGGAGTCTATACACTCGCGGAGAAAATGTTACACTATCAAAACAAAAGGGGAACCATTTACGGGAAATGCATGAGGTAGATTAATTAGTCCAACACGAATACGGAACAAGACCACCTCTCCTCGACGATTGCTGCTGGATAATTTGATGAGGAGACTCCTGAAATGCCTATGAAAATATATATGTTCACAAAAACCTCTGATACCGCTATTGAATATGCAGATTTTATAAAACTATATCCCATAAGAGCACCCTATGAGATCGGGCATAATGATAATAATAATAATAATAATAATGACTTTGTATAGAGCTTTTCAGAAGCTCTAAGCGTTTACAACATTAGACAAACATGTATAATGATATTATTACAAAAAAGAAACACCATGAAATTAGAAAAGAGAAAACATGCTGAAATATTTAAGGTAAGGAAACATTATTAGGTCAATAAGTCTCTTATGTTTATCTATATTTTTCTCTAATTTATTTTCATGACTGTAAATTGTAAAGATCATTAGTAATCAAGATATTAGATAGATAAGTTATGTACATGGGTATAAACTTCTATTTAAGATATTACGAGTGTAGTTTGCGTAGGATCTATAAATAGATGTTTACGTAGGTGGTTACAATCATTGTTAATAATTTTTAAAAAAATGTTTCACGTTTGGGAATGTTTCCCATTGGATAGGTCGGACACATTATTTTTTAGGAGAAATAAGTGATTTCCCATTTAATGGCTCAGGTCAGGTTGGTTCTTTAACGATGTGGGATGTTTGCAAACCGTCAAGTACCTAGCAGGAGCAAAATGTGTTTTCACCCCTTATACTTGTATATAAGTGCGTGGCACTGGGCAAATATTTTCATTCTTAATTCCTAAGTTCTTGTTGTAACATCAGTCTGCAGACGTATTTCATACTGTGTTTACATATTATTTACGAATAAACGTTTCTTTGGATTATTTATTTGAATTACAAAGTGCCCATTGGACTAAAATATCATTCTGGGACTATTGTGAATTTATTCTCAGGGATTCTGGACAATGTCAGTGTGATACATCAGAACTATTGGAAGACTAGTATACTTGAGGATTTGAAATTCTTTCGGAACATTGTATTCTTTTGGACTTGTGTATAACTTTTTAGGATTGTTTTTTAGATTCAATTCATTAAACTTTAAGTTCCTCTTGAATTTCATTTTATTACTTTCATAATTCAATTATTTGTCAAGTTTTACAAAACGTGTTGGTTTTGCTTCTTTCTGTTATTTATGATATGACTTTATCATCGTATTTGGTATAATAGCTCTGATGCCAGCAAGACACTTTATTATAGGGATTGTACTTTTGAGGCATTTTCTTTGTCGTATGCGGAGTGTTAAATAAAAAATGGTTGGTACTATGCAGCCAGGATTGTGAAGATATGTTTGTAAACCCGATACATAAATAAAACACCTTTCCGGTATGTGAACGTGTGAGTGTGAACGATTTAAGCATAAGATTTAGATACAGAGGGTGATACACAAAAACGATATGTAAATGCAGACAACGAAAGCGCCCCTGAAAGATCCATTGACTACACAAGAATTTTAACTCACAAGTTTTTCACTCACACATAAAACTTTTATTCATAACGAACGAATGTAGCATATCACCCACATTTCACGATTAAATCTGCAAATTATATCCTGAAATATTAACTACATAGGGTATACATTTCCAATTATATTTTCATGCTTGCTTTCTTAACAGTAAAATTAGAGTTAATATTGGCGCTATAAAAATCCCGAACTGGTTTCAACATTAAATGTATAACATCCATTAGGGATGAATAAGTAGATCAACCATGACGTATGCCTTTGTAATAATTGAAGACAATTTAAAGAATATTTACTGTTTAATAGTCGTCAGTACTGTATATAATGCAAACAATGCCTCATCTAAGCACTTTGTTCATATTTCAATACTGGCTTATTCTGCCATCTAATTAAACCACTTCTGTCTATAAACTGCTTGTATTCTGACAACATTATATATTGGGAGCATTTGCCAGACGCAACGTAACAACAATGAAAGTGGGAAAAATCCATCATGCATTGTCTAGATAGGGTATCAAGGGTAAAGTCATGTTAAAGAGTGTTTGCTGCACATACGATCCCATGGGCATGTGACACTGCAGTCCCATACCCTACACATTTGAAGGCAAACAGCATGCTATAGAGAGAAAGGAAAATAATAGCAGAATAATATTATTTGCTTGAACTGTTTTGCCACCTTAAAGTTATGATGTGCACTGTGATATATATATATATAAATATATATATATATATATATATATATATATATATATATATATATATATATATATATATATATATATATATGTGTGTGTGTGTGTGTGTGTGTGTGTGTGTGTGTGTGTGTGTAACTCCTAGTACACAAGTTTATCTAATTTCCATAATTTTATTCATGGCAGTGATGTGTACATAATATCTTTAGTTAGTTCTGCCTACGTGCCCCGATTATCTTAAGAATGTAGTTGTTCCACAGGATGAATAAATAGATGTTTAGGTATGAGTTGCCAATTACTAATAATAATCTCAATAATAAGACTTAAATGGAGCTTATGGCTTAATTTCTCTGTGGCTGATGGGGTTTCGAAGTCGCTAGAATAAATATTTATAAATATTTAATTTCCCATTAGATTGGCTAGGTCACATGAATAGACCAAAGAGACGCAATAATGAGTAGTGTATTCTGTCTCATGGGGTCTACAGTCGCAATATACGGCGTATGTAAGGAGCGAATTAAGCAATCAGTTTTATTCCGATTATTGGAGTAATTCAGACTTATTGTGTTGATGTTGATGTTGTAAATCTGCAGACTTGTATATTATTCGAAAGGAAAAAACAAACAAACATTTGTTTAGACAGTTCAGTGGAAATAACAATGTGTCCATTATTTGGTTTTAATAATATTCTGGAACTGTTAGAAATTATTCGAAGGATTTCTGGACAATGCCATGTTGACAACATCATGGTTCCTGGATGGCCATTGCATTTCCGGTTTTGAAATATATAAGGAGCTTTTCAGTCATTCATGACTTTCATAGACATTAAAAGAGATTAGTTTCAATACACTTCAAAATACTGTAAGTTCCTCTCACACTTTTGTTTATAATTTTGATAATTAAATTGTTTATTAAGTTTTACAAAAGCTGCTGGTTATTGCTTTGTCTTTCGTTACTTAGTTTATGACCATAGAGTCGTAATAATTGTACTTTAATGTTTACATGGACACAACTTATTGCAATAGCTTTCTAATTATGTGCTCCAAAAAACTAATTAAAATATTACCTTGTTTGAATATCTGGTTAACTTGACATTGGCTGGACCATGACATATTCCTTTTTGGATCTTGTTCACATGTTAGTGAACACCCTTTTTCTAATAGAACCTATTGTAATGAATACCTATCTTTTCTCAATTAAATTATTTTCCAAGCAAACAAACAACAAATTAATTAAGACACGAAATTTGTATTTTCATAAATTTATTGTCTTTTGCTGTTATTTCAACCTTAAAGAAAACTAACATCTCCTTCGTCGTATTGATGACTTATACCTCTACAATACGTTACGATACATAGCAAATGGGCCAGTTTCAACAAAACCTGCATGTTGTCATTGCCAAATACATTGTTTTAAATAGATATTCATTGCTATCGTCCAGTTGCATCAACTTTCGCGTTCATGCTTTCATTGCTAGCGCCAGAAAAAACGCGCCCATGGAGTTGAACAGGGTCATGACTTGACAAGCTAAAGGTAAGCTCTACCGCACTGTAAGCGTCAAACATACTTTTGCAAACAATCTCCAATTTCATATGTTTCTTGGAAGTGTAGACGCTCATCTCTGGATATGAAAGCTCCTTCAGTGTGTTTAGCTTTTATTTGATAAATCTATAGAACTGTTCGATATGATCAAAGAGTTATTTAAGGATATTTGAAAACATTTACAAGCATGTCAACATACAATATAGCCGGTGCAAGCAGGCATACTTGACCACGCAATTAATGCAGCTAATGCAACTAGTTCAGCTGACAAAAAATTATATTTCTCTCTCTCTCCCACTCGGTCTCGATCATGATCTTGACCTTGAAGTGTATGTTAAGATAGAGTTAGAATGCCAGGCCGTAGAGGTAAACTGGAAATGTCGTAAACATACACGACAAAGATAAAGCAGTGATCAGATTACTGGACCGGCTAGAGCTGCCGAAGATGTATTCAACCGTACGATGGAGGATGGCGTTACCCCCACCCCACCCCCACCCCGCCCCACCCCCCTAGCCTACACTTTGTCAGTTCATACCACAAGGGCTGCAATTACAAAACGAACAAAATGCAGCTCCGGTGGCCTAGTGGTTAGAGCGACCGCCTCGGATGCGGGAGGTTGTGGATTCCATCCCCGGCCGAGTCATACCAAAGGCTTATAAAAATGGTACTAACAGTTGCTTCGCTTGGCGCTCAGCATTAAGAGGTTAATGTTAGAACTGGTCGGCCTGGTGTCAGGATAATGTGACTGAGTGGGACATCATACTACATGTCTGCGGCATGATGCCCCAATGCTAGACATCACTATAAACTGCCACAATGCAGATATCGTAGCGATATGACTGAAACATTGTTAAAGCTACGTTAAAAATCCAAATCACACACATCACACAAACACAAAATGCAGTCTACTGAAACTAAACTAGATAAAATAACTGCAAGTATTCATAATATGGCTTCCAGAAAAAAATATAGACCTAAACAACCTCAAATTTCTGATAATGGATGTGTACTGAAGTTCACTCTAGACTAGGCTTTAATACAGATCACATTAGATATCCTGAAGAAATTTAATGAAGTTAGCAAAGAAGATGAAATACTTAGAGGAGGGGCTTCAGAATGCAATACTGAAAACTAGGGATGTGGATCGCAGTTGAAGATGATTACATATCACATCGTTCTGGCCAGCTTACAGAATCAGGTAACAGACGCGTGATCTGCCAATGTATTTCGAAGACAAAACGGCTGGAGGTAATTGTGAAAAGGAAACTTTTGAAAGGTTCTACATATTAATCAAGGAGAACTAAATACAATATCTGACTTTATTGAAAAGTTGAAGTCACATGAACGCATTGAATCAGTGTGAATGTTTGGCGGGTTAATTTCTGCAAAGTTGAAAAATAACAGTGATAAGAGTAAGAACGAGGGACGAACTTTCAAAATCAGCAGACGGTTTGTAATCGGACAAAGACTGTTACTACATTCATGACCTAGCTTAGTTACTTGACGGATAATTTATTTCTTAACACATTATCTATTTGATAAACATGGTTCCTAGCAAATGCGCTTTTAAGAAATAATACCACATATGCCATCACAGATATATTATATTGAGAATAGCTACATTGCCTGGGAGCGAAGTGCCAAGACAGAGTTTGATTGTGTTTCGAGTTGCCACACAAGATATCAATCAGGAAGAAAGCAGTCAGATATTTGACAGCAATAGGCTTTACTCGATTGCAGTCAGAATCAATAGCTGTGGGTATCCCGAACGAGAACTCAATGTAATTTTGCGGCATATAATAAAATTAATCCAGAGTGTAGCTTTTGCTTCAAGAAGCTATGCAGAAATATCAGGATGTAGATACAAACACTCGCCTGTCATTGAGCTACTTTGCCAGCCTGAATCCTAAAGTTTACTTTGATGTTTCTTAGCAGATGGATCGCACACAAAACATTATTGCGGAGATCGCATAGAAGAGGAATATAGCTCCAGCTATCGATGCACATTTGAATGCTTATATCGTACTCAAAACAGATACGTAACTCACATTTGGTGTTCTGGGATGAAAAATGACCGTGATTGTGTAACACAGTTTGATTTCATAAATTTGCCTAAGGATATTACATAGTACATTATATCTAAGTGAGCGTCAAAATAATACATCAGAACAAAACAGACCAGGTGTGTTACTCAGACTTGGTATATCCCAGCTGCGACAATCAAGCACGTTAGGATACTAAGAAAACAAAAACAGCACAGCAATATATTATAATAAGGATCACGTGCAAAGGTTTATCATTACGATTATCTGCAAAACAATTATCTCTCTTTGGTGTCATTTTCCAGCGATCTTACCTTTGCGTTGGGTCCAACAATGTTGTCATTAGGACTAGGAACGACATGTAGTACAATATCAGACACCATACAAAATGCAGTAATGCAGCGGACTTGGACGTAGAAGAAAGCAAAACGTGTTTGTATATAGTTTTGTCTAAACACTTTATGTAGACATACCGTATCAATAAGCTCGTCTGTATCTCAAGTTATACGTAAGATATTTACGCTGGATGCTTATAGAAGATGATAGTTATAAAAAAAAACAAGTTTAGCACAACAGCCAAATTATAGCAGTGACAAGATTTTGTTGACAAAAGGCCACTTGTGAAAGTAAGATACGATTGTTTGCAGAAGGATAATGCATTATAGTTAATTATTCCGGAGCGCAATTAAGAAAACCGAAGCGTCATACCACTGTTGCCACAGCTCGTTGCTGGTAGTATAGGTGCACTTTGGCGTGTTTTGCTCGGAAAACTTTCTGGTCGTGTCGTAGGTAATAAGGAGAATGCACAGTCTTTCACTACGTGGAACATAATGCCGCATAGTAATACTGACATTGTGAAACGGCTCAGTGAAATAAAATCATTTCGCTCTTCATTCTCCAGGGACACTCTTCCCATATAGACACATGCACAATGAAAGGTGCGATATCAAAATAGCAACTTTTTCGATGGTTCTGGAAGATATTGGATGTAGATCGTTAACATGCCAGACAGTAGCGACACAAACTACTTTGATTTGTTCGGTCAGCTACCCTATGACGCAATTAGGCAAAAAGGAATTTTCTTTTACTAACTGATCCCCCATTCAGCATTTATATACCTAAACATATGGCCAATTTGTTAACTACTTAGTCAGATCTCGTTGTGAGGAAAAATGTTCCCTGACCATACTATTCGAATTCAGAATACTGTCATCTTCAGACAATGACAAGTTACGTTTGAGCACGCTTATCATGCAGTATGCTCACATGATCAAGATTGGTCCAGTAATCATAATAGGACACATACTTTATCTTCAATTCAAATATAATGAGAGCATCGTGATTATTATTCTGCAAGAGCAATACAGAATGTCTTGAGGAAACATTATCACACAAAAGCATTAATTGATCCGTGGTGAAATCAATATATGTTGCGTGCTGCAAGAAAACAAACAAAAAAGCAGCCAAAGAGTAAAATATTTCTGCTTAAACTTGCAGTTAGAAAAAAATTGTTTCCTGATACAACCTGACGTTTTAAATAAGTAATGTCAGCCTTTGCAAGATTTACTTTTGTGTGTTTGCTGATGTATCATGCATGCATATTCTTAGAACATTTGTATCGAAGGCAACGCGATAGTTAATAAAAGGCAGCGTATCTGTAATTCAAGCTCTGGTTCCAAGTTTTTTAATAATTCAGCATTTAAACAAAAAATCATGGAGAACATCTATCTTCTGTTTTAATACTTTGATAAATGTTTCTTTTTAACAATATAATTTATTCAGATGTCTAGTGCGATTCTCTTATTGTTCCGATAGATGAAAGGTTAATATAACTGAAGTAAATAACTAGAGGTTAATGAAGCCGCATAATACTCTTTGCATAGTATGTTCACATTTATTTAATGAAATATGGTTTAAATGGACCAAAATAAAGATAAAATTACCGATAGTCCGTTTGCTTTCAATTTAATAAGTAAATAATTTATTGTAGATTTAATTTCAAAGGTTCAGGGAATAGGTAATAACTGGTTTATCGAATTAGCAATGGCATTTTATAAAGTTAATATCTCACTCATGTAGCTCAAATTGACAAAGGATGGTATTACTACTTGAAGTTCAGGCTTTGAGAGGTTGATTATTCATCACTATACTCGTGTATTAAATATCGTGAACCAATGTCGAATCTTGTAAGTTGAATATTGGTGTTATGCAAGGTGATTATAAATCTTCGTTATTATTTATATTCCTTAGTTAAGACGTAGTCAATATATATATATATATATATATATATATATATATAGAGAATAGTATATGTATATATATATATATATATATATATATATATATATATATATATATATATATATATATATATATATATATATACATTACGTGACTAGGCTCGTACAAAATAACAAAAAAAAGAGTGAAGCCAACAAGCTTTGTAAATTAAACATAATAATTTATTTCCCTAAGTAAAAATATGAAAAAAGGACTTACGGTTTGTGAATCTAATCCAAAGATCAATGCTAGAATTAAAAAAGATAAGTCCTATCACTAAAAAGTTATAAATTAATCAAAGTTCGAATCCTGATAATGCCAAAGATGGAAGGCGATGACGTCTTCTATAACCTCTTTTGTGTTGATGTGTAAACAGTTCCTTTTTTTTGAATCAAAGAATAAATAATCCAGCTTAAGAATTCAGAATAATTGCCAAATAATGTCTTTGTCCAAGAATATGAATGATCCCAAGTCTTCAGGGAAAATAAATTATTTTTAAAAAACTCAATTCAAATTTAGCAACAACAGGAAAAACACCTCTGAGCTCTGAAGATGTGAAATTACGACTGAATTAAATCACTATAAAACTCTAATTTTAAACACAACTAGAGATCACGTGACAGGGTGACGTGGTCACTATATTCGAATGGCACAGTAAGCTCATAGGGCAACTGACACGTACGCCACGGCTGAAAACGAATTATACTATAACATTCAATAACAAAATAATTAAAAAAACGTTGTTTACAACAGCGCTGGCTACGCAAGCCAATGCGACCTTGATTACAACCAATGTTTTTCACTCTGTGTTTACCAATTTTGAATCAAGGTCAGAAATAGGTCAGCTAAAAATACAATGTTGCAAACAGATTTGTTTACTGTGAGAATAAGAAAAACAGTCAGAAATGAGCTGAATTTATCAAACAAAATTCAAATCCCACAGACAAAACTATCATTACAGTAGCATGTAATCAATCAAATCAAATAAAAAAAGTTCTACAACTAACAAACAATTAAATTACATATACGTAATGCTTCACCCTTGAAGAAAACGAAAAAACTATGTAATACAGCATTCTTTTTACTATATGTAAATTATACATGACGTAAAACAAAATTACATAAGAAGAACTCTTATGAATTATACAAAGCATACATGAAATAATTTCTATACATGGAAAAGTGCATCTGCAATTAAATTGTCTTTTCCCTAGATGTGTCTGATTTCAATATTATATTCCTGTAACAAAAAACCCCACTTTAATAATCTTTGATTATTATTTTTCATCTTGTCGATGAAAGTAAGGTAGTTGTGATCACTAAACACAACAACCGGAGAAGGAGCTGAACTAATGTAAACTTCAAAATGCTGTAATGCCAATATCACAGCCAAACATTCCTTCTCGATTGATGAGTTATTGCTTTGGTGCTTATTTAATTTCTTATAAGAATAGCACACTGGATGATCAACACCATTGCTATCTTCTTGAATCAATACTGCTCCAACCCCAACATCACTCGCATTAACAGATAGTTTAAATGATTGACTGAAATTTGGAGCTGTAAGGACTGGTGCACTTTTAATTATAGCCTTTAAATTGTCTAAAGGCTCCTGACATTTCTCAGTCCAAAGAAACTTGTTTTTCTTGCTCAATAAATTTGTCAGGGTTCAGCAATATTAGAAAAACTGGAACAAAATTTCCGATAGTATCCAGCCATACCCAAAAATCGAATCAGTTGCTTTTTACTGACAGGCACAGGAAATCCAGAGATAGCCTTGACCTTAGCATCTTTAGGTTTAACTTCTCCATGTCCCACAATATGTCCTAGAAACGTTACACAAGCACGGCAGAACTCACTTTTAGATACATTGATTGTCAAACTTGCATCAGTGAGTCTGTCAAAGAATTTCCGAATCGTGCCTAGATGTTCTTTCCAGGTGTTGTTGTTGATGATGACATCATCGTTGTAAGCATCACAATTATCTAGACCAGAGGTAATCATATTCATCAAACGTTGAAGGGTATCACTTTGTATTGATAAAGTCCATCTGGAGTCACAAATGTCAAAATTTTCTTTGCTCTTTCCGTTAGTGGAATTTGCCAAAATCCTTTCAGAAGGTCACATTTGGTGAGGTACTTGGCATTTCCAATTTTATCAATGCAGTCGTCGATTCTTGGTAATGGAAATTAGTCTGTTTTAGTCACACTGTTCACCTTCCTATAATAAGTGCACATACATAAAATTTTATCTGGTTTTGGAACAAGTATACATGGTGAACTCCAGTCACTTTTGCTGGGCTCTCTGAAATCGTTCTCCAGCAAATAATGAATTTCCTTTTTCAAGTATTCCTGTTTCAGAGGGTTCATCCTGTATGGGTCTTGTTTCACAGGTTTTAAATTCACAATTTCAACGTCATGAAAATTGTTGTTTCTCCTCGTAAGAACATCTGGAAAAAGTGCTCGTATTTAAATAAAAACTGTTTAAGTTCATTCCGTTCTTGTTGCAAAGTTTCTGGTCCAGATTTTTCATAATTTCTGATTTCCGAAGATTTGTCGCTCCAAAGTCAATAGAGTCGGATTTAATTCCTTCACTTAAATCCTCAGTTTGTGGGACAAGTACAACTAAATTAATTGCATGATGTAACTGGCTATCTCTCTCAATATATTGGTACTCACTTAATTTATTTAGATCAGAGTAATATTAGTATAATTTAACTCATTCATTTTCTTCTTTACTTTGTAAGGGCCGTAATACCTCATTTGAAGAAACTTTATTATAGAACTCAAATGTTCTCTCCATTAACATTCTGTGAAACCATAATTTCACTTTTGCCTTGAATTGCAGAATGCCGAATTCGAGCATAACTAGCTGGAAAATTCCAGACATAAAACTTGATCCTTGACCAGATTGAACAAATTTGGGAAGGTCAAATTGAGCAAAAAATAATTATCAAAGCTTTTACTATAGTTTTAGTTTTTTTATTATTCAAAGAAATTGCCTCTGGGAATCCTGTTGACGCACACATAATGGTCAACAAGTATTGGTTGCCTGACTTGGTCTTAGGTAAGGGACCAACACAATCTACCATTATGCTACTAAATGGTTCGTCAGATGCAGGAATAGGTTGCAGATGAGCCTTAGGTATCTTCTGATTGGGTTTGCCTACCATTTGACAAGTATGACAAGATCTACAGAATTTAAAAACATCACCTTTGATTTTTGGCCAATAGAGGTGAGTCATGATCTTGTGATAAGTCTTATTAATCCCTAAATGACCAGCAAGAGGAGTTTCATGGGCCAGACTAAGTATTTCCTGTCTGTAAGATTTTGGAACTACAATCTGATAGTTCACTGACCACTCGTCACTAGCAGTTACCTCGGGACGTCTCCATTTTCTCATCAGAATTCCATTTTTAATGAAATAACAGACAGGTACGTCAGTGGCTTCAGTTTCACTAAAGGCCCTCTAAAACAAACGAGATCTCAGGATCTTTTTCCTGTTCGACGACAAGTGATCGTTTATCACCCTGATTAGAAATAAAGAGAATGAGTAGTTAAAAGAGGATCACTGTGATCAATACCTTTTGATTGATCCAAACAAGGAGTGAAAGTGACCTCATCAAAAGCCCAGCAGCAGGGAGGGTGAACAGACCACTTTGTCTAATCATAACCCATTAAGACAAATTTGGTATCAATCATAATCAATTATGGTCCCAATTATATAGATACCTCACTCCCTTACACACAGTGATCCGCGTATTGGTTGACCCTCTCTGCTACTGTGGTTTTTATCCAAATATTATATCAAGTCCGTTACGATATCTTGACCTTGGATCATGCAAGTTTATTGTTATAAAACCAAATGGGGTAGCTTGTGCTTTGAAAAAAAGTGTTTGAACTTAATCATGTCTATGTCACCTGAACACCAAGTATAATAAATATTTTGCAGCGTATGATTATCAACTCCGTTAAACACAACTAAAATGTTGCAATTATACCTGATCACTTTAGGCATTTGTGTATAAAGCTGTGTAACATAAATCACGTCTGTATTTTTATGTCTACCTCGCGAAAATATCCTAGTTGGATTTGATTGTTTGTCCAGCATGACATCATCGTACACAACTAAATTGTTAATACCACCATCAAGATCATCTACAGATGGCGCTTCATCAATATCAGTAATAAAATCAATAACGTCACCTTCTTCATTTAACAATTTTGCATTTTCATTAAAATCCTTAAATACTTCATAGCATCGCTGATCATCCACGGATGGAGCTACTAAATACAATTTATTCCACTTCATCCATATCATGATGAGACTAAGCAATAATTGTGTTTTGCCTGATCCAGATGGACCTATTTTTATCATCCTGATAGAATTCGGTAGCGCTGGGTGATGCTTTACTGGCTCTTGTTTTCGTGTCGCAGAAAAGTCAATTATATCTATATAATAAATAATATGAATTTATATTGCGTTCGATGCAAGACCGCCACGTCAACCACTGGATTAACAACAATAATAACAAAAAATATAAAACGCGCACTGGCCAGCAAGTGTACTGAGTGTGGCACAAAAAAATACAAATTTATTTCTAACAAATACAAAGTCGGCAGTGACGCTGCTACAGCGTTGGGAAAATTACCAGGATTACCGTGGGCGAAATATCCCGGGGAAAAACACTTACCGGGTTATAATTATTGTGGGCCTGGGACTCGATCAAGATCAACCGCGACCTAGAGAATGTCACGTAAATGGAATCGATCAAGCATGTTAAGTTCACGATATTGCATATCGAGATAAAGATTTACAACAACGACATCTCGCCGATATAAAATTAATTCATGCCATAAATAATGTAAAAAATAAATCGCTTCCAGAAAAATTAGCTGCTTTCTTAGTAAAAACTGGTATGAAAGGTAAAATTATGTTAGGGGCTGGGTAATTAATTATATGATTATTATAATGGAGTCCATTTATTATTCCCCGAGAGGATATTGGAAGGGCAAAGCAGCGATTAGTAAACTCGCTGAAGCTGCAAAGGTTTCACGTACTGTTGCTGCAGCGTGGTTATCATGACATGCAATATGGCAAATCTATCTACCACCACCTAAAAAAATTCAGTATGCACATTTTGATGTCAGCGTTCCCAATGAAGTTCATCAAGCAGATATTTTATTTTTACCACATGATACCATTAAAATTGGTAGACGTCAATCACGCACATAAAGATACGCGCTAACTGTCGTTGACATTGCAAGTAGATATAAAGAAGCAGAACCACTGTCAACAAAGACAGCAACTCAAGTTGCATCTGCGTTTGAACGAATTTATCAACGTGGTGGTCTACGATGGCCACAGTTGCTACAGGTTGATCCTAGCAAAGAATTTCTTGGTGCAGTATCATCGTTGATGAAAAAATATAATGTCAACATCAGACGAGGACACACCGAAATTCATCGTGATCAGGCAATCGTTGAAAGATTTAATCGAACACTCGCTGAGCGGTTATTTGGATACCAGTATGCGAAGGAAATAATTTATACAGATACAAGATCTCGCGAATGGGTTGCAAGATTACCAAGTGTGATAGCTGCGTTAAATAATGAAATTACTCGTGCAACTTATATGAAACCTTCTAATGAGATCACAAAAAATATATACCAATACAACGTGAATCTTCCTCTCAACCAGTATTAGGTAATGTGGCTGTCAGGTATTTATATGAACCTGGTGAACTTGAATAAGGTAAAAAAAGAGCAATTGATCCTATCTGGAGTGAGACCACACATAAAACTTCTAGCTTGGTAAGATCCACTGGTAGACCTGCAATCTACAGATTAGATTCAACTGCTCCTCAACGTGGATTTGTTCGCGAACAATTACAAATAATTCCTGAAGACACACAATTACCGCCGCGTTCACTTTTGTAAACTAGCGCCCCTGCGTCGATTGCATTCAAGACAGGTCAGCATCACATTATCACGTGTATGACCAAGATCACTATTAATTCTATCCACGGTAAATTGTTTTAGATTATTACTCGAACATTCCCATAGCATATTACAGTTACAACTTGCTCAGTGATTATTCTGTCGTTGTTTAAGTGTTATAATAAATTCAACATCAGTATCAAAATCACGATTATTTTTGTTTGTCACATTGCTTATAACCAAATAGTTTTTTTTCTTATTACGCTAATAACTTCAGTGTCACTGATAGTTTGATTACTATTTTCTGTGGAGTCTATGATAACTCTGTGTAGTTGAGATATCCTCCTGACTCTAGATACTGCTAGATAAACTAAATTTGACCACTCGATTCTATCATCGACTATCCAGATATTTGTATCAGTAATAGTTAGTCCTTGTGACGAGTGGATCGTTATAGCATATCCTAGCTTCCACGGTGAGTTATTCATGTTCAACGCGCTCTCAACATCAACATCAACCAAAACAATATCAATTAATACGAGATTTTGTTTTTCATTTGCTCCTGGAATTTCAACTTCAATATTCTGTCGTCGAGTATCCGCTGGGCGATAACATAATGGTACAGGTAACGTTGGAAATCTTTCCTTGTGACGCAGGAATAATTTTTCTTGTAATTCATCACGAACTATTTTTCTACTCGCAACTATCAAATCATTTGGTCTCCACAAATTCCAAAAATCATTTACAGGAGTTTCCGGAATTATTTCACGGATTATCTCACATTGTATTTAATCTTTTAAACTCTTTTAGGGGTTCATCAATAGCTCTATGATCATCATTTATTTCTTCATAATAATCCACAAACGATTTTAACCACTCGTGCGGAGATTGACCGACGAAAGGTTGTGGTTGACCATGATCGCCGCACATGATCACCGCGGTATTCTTTGTCAATAACCAATCAAGAAATATGTTCAGTGTTTCCAACGACACAGTACAAATCTCATCCCAGATGTTGATTTTGGGAATATATTTCTCCACCATTCGCTCAGGTGTCCACGTATCTCCACACCATCTGAAGAAACTATGATATGTACATGATTTTACTCCTCGTTGTTTTATTTCTCTTGCTAGTCTGTGTGTAGGTGTCAACACAATCTTGTCTGCACAGCATGAAATACCGCGCCGAAATAATTCAATCGCACGTGTTGTTTTACCAGATCCTCCAGGTCCACTAAGATAAATAGTTTCATGTCTAGCAACGGGATCAAATACACATGGTGATGTTGATACTGGTATTTGATTGTTATTACCGTAGTATGTCTCCGCGATATCAATATCTGCTGTTTCAGAATAGTCGAGTATACTTTCTTGTTTTATTCGCCACGATCCCCATTCGCCGCTACCGAGTAACGGTTTTGCCAAATCTTAATATTTTTTATCTACATAAAATGAATCCGTAGCAACTCTGACAGCGTAACAAAGAAATATATTTATCATTGATAATAAATTTATAGAAACGTAAGCGAGCATAGAAGATCTTAAATGAGTAAATTGTGGCGACTCACCATCAATATAACTCACTACTGTACCTAGTTTGGTTCCGTCTGACAAATAAGCATTGCTTCTGCTTATAAATGTTCCTTTGTTTGTTGTATCAGTAATTATAAAATCTAATTCAGCATCGTCCATGATCAATTTTGTACAATGCCGTTTATGATCGTACGAACCACCTTGAGTAAATTTACCAATTATTTTTCTACCGAGATCTTTTGCAACTTTATTTTCATAATCAATTATATCCCAATCTTCATCTGTCGGTAAATGTTTCTTTTGTTGTGGTAGCCAAACTTGTTTCTGCGAATGATATGATATAATAGCTTCACTTACACTCAACGATATAAAAATTTCAGCATCAAGCATGTATCGTAATAATACCGTTGGAACCCAATGTTTTTTCTGAGAAATGTCTACCAAACCACGCATAAACGATAGGATGAAGATTATTACGAAACTTAAACGATTTTACACAAGCGAATCCAGTTAAATCAAAATCAGGCAATGGTCCATTTATCGCCACTCTCGTCATTTCGTGTGTGGGATGTCCGAATCGCTCAAAGTATTTAGAACATTCTCCGTATCCAAGAAAACTTCCAGGATAACACGCAACCATATCAACGGATACAACTTTACGATGATCGTATTTGGTATTCCATTATCCGCCATGCCCATATTCGACGCAACTGCGCTGAATATCTTCGAGGAATTCTGTTCTCGTTGGCGACCATAAATTTTTCTTCTGAGCAAAGTGAGCCACAACTAATGGAACTATAAGACAATTATTTAGTAATTGTTCAACTTCAGAATTATATTCACACCAAAGGCGCTGTGCAAGATTCTTCATTTCTTCGTGGAGAGATGCCCTACGGTAAATATCTCCGTTAGGTTTTATAAATTGATCGTAATATGCGGATTCTGAACTCTGAAATAACCAAACAGATACAGGGTCGCTCTTACTGATATCACTGATAGCATCGAATATATAATCGTCATAAAATCTGACTGTCCTATCTCGTGGAAATATTGGTACAGCATCAGTCCATGCATGCGCGTTATGATCAATGATTGTTATTGGAGCTCCTCTTGATGGGTATTTTGACTTATATAAAATCTCTCCGGTCAGTGTTTTTACTGTTATTGGAAATTTTAATTTCTTTTCTAGCTTAGCAACGTCACTGATAGATGCTCCGGTATCTCTAACTGTTTCTGCCCATTCGTTTATTTTTGTGCGTCTTATATCTGTTAAACCGTTTCCCCGTACTGCTTTTGAGAAATGTTCCATGACACGCTCAGCTACACAATTTATTCTTGAAATTTTCATTGGTTTGAGATTATCAACGCTGGGTTTATTATTTAGCGGATATATTGCATGTATAACTGCCGTGACAGGATATGAACGTTCAAAATATGGTTTATCAATACCGGTAAGCACACCTGGCTTGGATTGTTTATTTAATGTAACAGTATTATTTCCAGTATGAAGTCATACAGGTTCGCGTTTGTCACGAATAATCCAAGTATCATCATCTGTCTGAACAATAAATTTTACTAAAATAATATATCGTTGATTGCCTTGATGAATATCAAGGTAGTTAATAATATTTTTGCCTCGTTTGTCACTCATTCTAGCATCAACAACAACACCTTTGTCATTCATAAACCTGAATGTGGACCAAGTATGAGCAGCACCATCATTGCGAAATTCTTGTTTACCTTCACGAATACAATCGGTTATATCACTATTTATCAAATCCAGATCTTGCATGGAAAAATTAAATTTAGATTTGGGTAATTTGTCAAGATCAAATCTTGCGGTAGAAGGTTCAATCGTGGATACTCTCTCAAATTCCGCCATACTATATTTAAGACAAATATATATGTTTAATTAAACTTTAATTATATATAATGATTCAAACAAACAACCGATGCCGATGGCTCATGATTGGATTTTCAACTCCTTGTAATAAATCATGCGTAAATGAATTTTGTGGTCAACACATGCAAAGTTTCCGAAGAGGTAGTCTAGGACCAAAACCATGTTTACGATACGGTGTTGGAGTCAGAGGAGAAACACGGTTATGTGTAACGTGTGGCGGTAAAAGATGCAGAGAGCTGAAACGATATTATGATAAGAAGTTGTCAGGTGAATCTCCGTTAAAAACCGCTGAAGACTATCTGGCTAGATTTCAAAATTATCATTTATACAAATAACATTATATATAAATGGAGCAAAAGGAATTTGTAGAGCACCCTATCATTAAAAATTATGAAGCGTCTCGTGATGGTGTCATCAGACACTGTCAACGAAAAAAACCAGTCGGTGTTGTTAGTAATACTGGGTATTTCAGATTTACTGTTGGAAAAAAAAGATATCACTCAAATAGGTTCGTGTTCGAGTGTTTTCATGGGGTCATCGAGGATGGGCTTGTAATTGATCACATCAATTCAGACGCGAAAGATAATTCTTTAAGTAATTTGCGTGTTGTTACACAAGGTCAGAATTTAAAATTCGGAAGTGTTGGTTATAATAATAAGACTCCTAGGTCGGTTATATCCATAAATACAGATACTGGTGAAGAGAGAATTTTTAATTCTATGAATGCTGCTGCCAAATATTTTGATATGTGTATGCCTACAGTACAACGTGTCGCAAATAATATATATAAATCAGCGTTTTCGAAAAAATTTCAACAAAAGATCGCATTCCGATATATATAATAAAGAGAGATAAATCCGTCATCGCTGATAGAGCAATCAAGTAGTTGTCTTCCTTTTCTTTTGTTATTGGTTATACATATTCAGTGATAAAAATCGTCGTTGATAGCGTAATCAGGCAGCTATGATACTACAGTCTAATCGTAGTGTTTAAGTATCTCTCCAGTCCAGACATCTCAACGTTGTGGAAATATTAATTACAGAAAATATATCCTCAAACAGAAAAAAAAAAAATCTCAGTCGTGATATTATATTGTACACATAATAGATCGCAGCAGACGACACTATGCTAAGGAATATACCGGAACAATATCGATCCAGTGCATTACTAACACGGAGTTCTGGCCGTAACAGTGTTACAGTATTTTAATAAAGCAGAAACGGCAGAAATATATAAAACTGCAGAATTTACTCAGAATCAGAATATTCTTTCGGTGTCCGTGACATTGTCACTGGTTTCACAGTCACTGGTGAGACAGTGTGAGTATTTATATACTTAAATTTAACTATAATTCATAACAGCTCCGATAGCCGTGGTGTTAAGGCGTCCGAACTTTGTTCGGTGTGCAGGTCAACTAGTGTAGACTCTCTGCGTGTTCGAGTCTCCAAAAATGCTAAAGATATATTATCTTGCATTCGGCGACAGATGCTATATAGTGGGGGCGCAAGCAAACCCCATGGGATTTCATGTAACCCTCACCATGTTGAACAACGTGGTGAGTGCAGTTTTGCACTTACCCAGGGGTTTGATGGGTGGGGGGTAAATGCGCTTGCGTCCCTAAAATAAACAGCAGGATGATGTGAAGTCGCGACCTTGTGACCTCACTGAAGGGTACCCACATAGGGACATTCAGAAAGAATGTCCGCTGGACCAAAAAGTCTCAATAAGGTGCCTGTGGACCATAAGACAGGTTTTAACCGATGAAAGAGTGCCCCGTGGGCTTAAGGCCCCAACAAGGGACTCTTAGGATCTTATTGGCAAAAGACTTTACCGGCAGAAGGGACCCAGTGGAATGGTAGACTGAGCGTCATAGCTGCTGTTTATTTTTGAACTTATAAAATATATATTTTTAATTTTATCTGATTTAGAAATAATATATTTTTATATTTATCTGATTCAGAATATATTTTTATATTTATCTGATTCAGAATATATTTTTATTATAACAAAATTTTATTTTTTATGAATTCTGTACAGATTTTATGAATTTGATGGGCAATATACCCATCAAAATTGTGACTTTAGTCAGATTGTCTGAATTTGATGGGTATAATACCCGTCATTTTGCGAAAAGTGTACAGATTTTCTGAATTTGATGGGTATATTACCCGTCAGTGTTGGAATTTTGTACAGATTCTGTAAAATATTTCATTTTTAATAAATATTTATTCTGATTCAGATTTTTTATAAATATTTATTCTGATTCAGATTTTTATGAATTCTGTACAGATTTTATGAATTTGACGGGTATAATGCCCGTCAGTGTTGGAATTCTGTACAGATTTTATGAATTTGATGGGCATTATACCCGTCAGTTTGCGAAAAGTGTACAGATTTCATGAATTTGATGGGCATAATACCCGTCAGTTTGTGAAAAGTGTACAGATTCTGCAAAATATTTTATTTTTTATAAATATAAATTCGGATTCAGGTTTTTTATGAATTTTGTGCAGAATTCATAAATTCTGTACAGATTTCATGAATTTGAGGGGTATAATGCCCGTCAGTTTGCGAATTCTGTACAGATTTTATGAATTTGAGGCGCATAATACCCATCAGTTTGCGAAAAGTGTACAGATTTTATGAATTTGAAGGGTATAAAGCCCGTCAGTTTGCGAATTCTGTACAGATTTTCTCAACTATTTTATTTTTATTCAGAAATATTTACTCAGAAATCTATTTTTATTTAAACAAATAATTTATAATATATAAAATAATGAATCACGAAAACATCACATCAATTATTTCTGCTATTAAGAAATTACAACACAGCTGCGTGAAAATGTCTGACCAACTTGATCCTGAAAAAATAATGAGTGATTTTGAATCATTACAATTTCGTAGGTCAGAAAATAGGTATACGCTGCCCTCCGATTATAGATTTATAAAGATAATTCAGCAGGCGATGTTACGATCACTGGCGGCAATCACGGATAAGCAGGTGAAATTATTTGTGCCGTTATCACGGGCCATCGAGCGGGTTAGGTTCAAATTATCTCACGAATACGAAACGAAAAGACTCGTACACGCTCGTATAATACAGCTGAAAGATATCATGGCAGTGACTGAGTCATTGACTGAGTCACCGACGGAGTTGATAAACGAAGACGCGGAAGAATTACTGGCTAAAGATAAAGACGTCACCAGTGACAACGACGACGAAGCTAGAATACCTACTTGTAAAGTTGTCCCAGCTGATTTTAAACCGTAAAAAATAATTGTTGTATCACGGCACATTGTCTCATAAAACAAAAAAAATAATTATTTGATTTTTTTTTTTTTTTTGTTTCTCCTTGCTGAATCACTCTAAGATCTCACATATAAGTTTATATTTAGCGATTCCGACCTAACATCGAGCAAGTGGCCATTTTGGTCAGTAAGTCTGAAATTCATCCGTGATAAGAGACGACTGTGACATCGCAGATAAACAACATTGATTGGTTCTGATACAATCAAATAACCCGGAGGGACTTGAGGTGTAAATGAGTAGAGAATGTACCCCTGCTGGGCCTGACTGGATTTATCAGTGTCCACTTGATAACTGCCGTCGACGGCATCACATACTAGATTGACAGCAATCGTTGATGTGATATTAACGATACCCGGTGAGACATGACGACCGCCACCGTATGGATCGTTATTGTATCTGAGAATACTTGCTGGTGGAGCTACTTTTCTCCATGATTCAAGGATTTTAGGAAAGTAATCGTTGATAATGCGATAAAGTTTATTTTTTAACTCAGTAGTGTCAAATTCAGGTATTACAAATGTTTAAAGTTGTTCTAGTGTTATCTTGTAATAATCAAGAAATATTTGTACAAAATGTCACTGAAAATTATATTTGTATTTATTGACAACATTTGTGATAAAAATTGTATTGATGAAATACATATCTGATCTAATTTGATTTAAATATGTTATTGACTTAATTGCTTATTGTTTTGTATCATCGCTGTAAAATTGCGACAGTGACAAAAATAGATTTTCTAAATGAACAATTTTACGATTATAATCAGCGTTGATAACAGTAGAAATATTTTTAATTGATGCATCATCAAAACTATACCCACCGGGGAATTCTTTTATCCGTAGGTAAAATTGATAACGAAGCCCTTTTTCTTCTTCTTCGAGACAGCATTAAGAAATTCAGGATACCATGTTCCATCAATGTCTTGAACGGTCGATCCACCTCCCATTATTTTAAAGTAATCAGTAAGATATTTTGGAATTGTTGTGTATTTTATCAACTCCGTCGAAAAATTATTTAGGCGTGGTTCTGGTGGACCTTTATAAACTGGCGCGGCCTCGGGCCATCCTAACACTGACCTGATCGACGACGGATATGTGTCAACGGCGTAGTCCGGTGATAATATTTCAACGGCCGAAGACAGTGTTGGCTCGTGGACGGTAATAGCAATCTTTGATTCGCGTCCCGTGATGGATTTAATTCTGCGTTAGAATTCCTCATTGATCTGTTCTATTTGATAACTTCCCGCTGGAATACTAACTACTTGCCAATCAGGAGTTCCATTGGGTTTGTTTTTATTTGCAAATACTAATGAATTATTTGGTTGTAATCCTCCAAACGACGCTGACCTAATATTGGGCCAACTATAATAAACCCGTAATTGCGCTAGACCTATCTCGGAAGCTGGAATTGCAGTTGGAAAATTAATACTGAATTCAGGATTAGTTGAACTCGCTGATATCATTGTGGTTCTTACCGGAACAGTATTAGTGACGATCTGTTCCAATAATTCATGCGATCGCTGATAGAATGATGTCATTATTATACTATTATTGTTTTAAATCACCGACCACGACATCATTAACGACGTTGTCGTCGAATACTTCATTGTATATCTTTATTGCGATACTGAATTCTTCATCGGTGATTATTCCGTCATTGAGTGACGAAGAAATCAACGATGATAATTTAGAATATGCGGTCGTTGAAGTATGTAATTTCATCGTGTACTCGTTCAATTTTTCATTCGTGCACGTATTTATCTTTTTCGCGATTATATTAAATATTCCAGCGATCGACGTTGACGATGAAACAATGATTGTTACAACGATCGGCGCCGTCATCGTCAGCGTTGATAATACTACGCCGGTTCCAGCAACTAGCGTAGAAACCGAATAAACCATAATATCAACGACGGTTGCACGTCTACGATACTTCTTTATTTTTGCAGTATAATTATCGATGATGGTTTTTAATTTATTCAGCCATGTAGTTACTTGATCGTATCTGTATCGCTGAACGTCTATCATTATACTTTAGTTGTTGTCTAAGACAGTGATAAATTCCAGACACCGCCAGTAACGTCTCGGGGGTATTTCCGTTGATATCAACGTAAATGTTTCTTTGGTGTCCTTGGTTAGCATCACCAGTAGAGGATTATGATATACACTAGGCGATGACGAAGTGGCCGCAGTAATTTCCAACCCATACATGGACAACCTGTGTAACCCTGTTACTTCTGCGGTGTGTTCGAGACTGTTATTGCGCAGTGTCCACGTTGATACTCCAGACGCCACCGTGTACGTGATGTTGCTAATTTGTTTATGTGGCATTTTAATCAGACTCGTTTTTTCAGTGATATTAGGAATTCCACTGACAATATCATTGAGTTTTGTATTTATATCTTTGAGATTTATGTCAACGGTTGATGGACTTCCAAAGAATTCTTCAGCGGTTTTATTATGTTTTTGAAAATTTCTACGAGTATTATTAAACGCACCTACATGAACGTCATACTCGGATCGAAGTGTATTTACTCTATCATTGATCGTAGTATCGCTATCATCCACATATTTCTTCGTTGCGGCATCTTCGTCGCCGTCTGGTGATCGTAGAGCAACAATTTTGTTTGAATTCATGTTAATTTTACCGGTCATAATACCCCCGGTGGATTTTAAACGATCAGAAACACTTTTTCGAATTTCATCTCGAATTCCTGTAATAGATACAGATGAATCTCTGCTCGTTCCGATGTTAGTAAACGTTGCAATGTTACCTTCGATTGATCCAAGAACTCTACGAAGAATTTCAGTCCATTTGAGATTACTCGTTTTTAGAACTCCAAATTGGTCTTGAAATACAACGACTTCATTGGCGTCTACGGATGTTAAATTCATCAATGATGCAAAGTCGTCCTTGGTAACGTAATCTGATAAATCTATGTTGAGTGGTTTTTTACCAGGCGCCGCAGCAGGTCTTCCGTAGATATCTACCATTATATGATTAGCGATTATTTAATGTATATTCATGTACAGTTTTATGAGGTGGTTTCGTTGATCTTGATACGGCATCAAGTACTGCTAGTGCTTCACGGCCACATATTGGTGGATCCGTTAATGTTTGTGTTGGTAGCGTTGAATACCAGATTGGAATATTTTGAAATCTGCCGACGTATTTTAAAAATTCTTTTGGTGGTGCCAACCCATACGAATCAAAATAAATAATTCCACGTGGATCAATGGCATATGCGACCCAATGAGTACCTGGCCCCGTTGATGAACCAAGATTGATAATACCTGTTTCTGACAGTGCCGGATTTTTTGGTAATTGATCACGCATAAAAACACCTCTAAAGTTTTTTATATTTAACTGATTAGCGGCGTTGATAAGATCAAAATTCGATAGTGGAACTATCGTCAACGGCGAAGCCGTCAACGGCGCCATCGTTGAGTCCCTGGAATTCTTAATCCGCGCCCCCAAACGTTGTTTGGTCGAGACCCTGGAAGTCTCAGACCTTGACCTTTTCGTTTCCTTTTTTTAAAATCCTTTTCCTGTTGCTTTCTTTAATGCAATTCCGGCCGCAGTTCCAACTGCACCTAACGCAGCAGCTTTTGCAACAGCTGAAGCGGCTGCGGCTATTAATGCTGGGATAGCTTCGAGAAGAGGAAATATTCCTCCGGTTTTAATAGCATCCTTGATGGCGCCCACGGAAAGATTTAATCGTATTCCTTTATTGGCGTGTTTAGCTTCATTGAATCTTTTAAATTGACGCTCGGTCAACGATAATTTATTTGCATGGGCATTTTGCCCCGACATTTGATCATGTTTTAATGTTACTTTTGTTCCGCATCGTGATGCCAGCGACGATTGTAAACATTTAATCTGACCCGGGGTCAGACTGACACTAACATGATGATATGACATTTATAGAAAATATACTGATTTAAATTATCGTTTGCATATTCTCTACGGGTGCATCAACGACTCTCATGCGGCCACCAACACCTTCAAGTATCATTGTTTTATCGGATAATATAACGGCGATTGCTCTGTAATTATCAATAGCTCCTCGCGTCACACGAGCTCGAAAATGTATGTCAACGACAGATTGTCTAAACAAATCTAAATGTTCCAGCAAAAAATAATAAATCGGATACAGCGTTGTAAAATCTAACTGTGATATTTGTAAACCAGTATCAACATTTTGATCACATCCCATAAACGACATCAGTCGATGGTATGCACGTGCTACATGATTTTGATCAAAATTCAATAAAATATCCTTAGATGGTTCTTGATGCCCATTTATTCTCAGCGACACTTCAGAAACACCGAGTTTGTCAAATATCATAATGCTATGTATCTGACTATTTACTCGTGCATTATTTTGAAGCGCAACAAATATGTGCAGAAATACTTTGCTGAGAAGCTATTTGCCATGTAAATAGACCATTAATGTTACTCCGAATAGCATCTGTAGACGTAGTCAACCATGACAGCGTCGATTTGCCGCCGCTACTCATAAAAGAAAGTAAACGATCTTCTTCATATATTGTTGGAGTCATTACTGGCATCCACAATGAAAGTTTTGTTAATACTACTTTACCATGAAGTGCCGAAGTTGCAGCTGGATCAGTTCCTTCAACGTGCCATATTGCATCATCATCCGTGGCTTTTCTTGCAAGTACAACTCTATGTTTGGCTCCAAAAATAACTTTTCTAACATTTCTGCAGAATCCAAAAATATCTGATAATGGAATTGCACATGAAAACATCCTATCCTTGAGCATAGCCTTCCGCGACGCAAATTCTAAGTTGAAATTTGCGTTCATTGATAATACTGCGGGAGTTTCTGCGGTTCCTGCAGCGTTTCTTACATTACCTACAGTTACATGTTTGTGAATTGGACTCTCAGTAGTATCCTTGTAAAACATCATTGATGGACCAGCTGATCTTGAATAATCGTCGCTATATCGCGCAAGACCAAGTATAGTCGTAGTGACGTCAACATCTTTTTGAACGGATTCAATATTTCTTCCATCAATCATGTACTTGGCACTGTCAAACAGCGCCATGATACCGTTGTTGACAAAACCTAAACCAACATCGTTATCGTATTCAGTATTATCCGCTTTAAAAGTTTTGCCTTCAACTTCAATAAATGCTTCAGCGGGTAAGAAATATCTACTCGTATCTTGAACTTGTAATTCAATTCGTCCACGTTGATCTGGAATTCTAGCATCGTAAGAATAATATTGATAATCACGCACAGAATCATCCTTGAGAACCGGCGCGTCCATGTCAAATGCGGGATCGGATACACGTTTGAACATTTCTATGTTATTAATCATCGTCTAATACGAAGACCACTTCCTGCTATCAAACTTGCTGCTACATTTTTTCCCTCTCTTCGTCCAATGACTCTGTCATCGCTGCTAGTTTTCGATTTGCAGCTTGGTTTATTACTTTACTAACACTTGCAGGCATCGCTTCAGTGCTGGATAATTTTACTGGTGGCTGAGATTTTCGGCGTATTAATCGTTCTAGTCTATCCTTGATGGCAGAAAACTCTTTACTGGCGACTTCAGGAGCTTTTTCACGAATAACATCAGTAGCTTTCATGCCTAATTGCCTTAAAATCGGTATTGCTTTCGGGGCGATTCTCGAAAATAAACCCTTAAGAACATCACCTAATCCATCTCCGTAATATGTCTCGTATACAGGTAATTGTCCATTACCACCCTGACCATGATTGGTCTGCGTTGATTAGCGTGTATGATCATCTATTATAATAATAATATCTAACTGTTTAATCGCTATAATAATCATCGGTAAATTCATTGATGAGAGACCGATACACGTTAATATCCATAATGCCGCCGGTAAATAATCGTTGACAAATGGATGTGATTTCGTTAATAATTTCAG
>JAECUM010028482.1:0-15847 GCA_016617855.1 Megalonaias nervosa | reverse complement strand
TTTGACACGAGGACAGACAAGACAAGAGTTTTTATACTTTTTTCAGGACACGTTTATTGTCATCTTTAATGGTGAACAACACAAAAGACAAAAATACAGAAAAGCCAAATGGTTAAGTACATGAATATAAGACACATCAAAACGATCATAGTGGAATATAAACAAGTCTCTGTTCAATATTTGTGGTGATCAAGAGGTGGAATTGTAGGGACAGTGTGTAATGTTCTGAGAGTCTCTACACTCCTTGGCACAGTCACACAAGTGTCTTCCCGGAACGGTCTTTCGGGGATGTCGATAACTGTCCTGTCCTGTCCTGAAGGGAGTGGTTCTTCTGGGAGTGATAGTCCCTTTTCATACCTCTTTTTGTCGGAGGCAATAAATGTACTTTCTGCAAAGAGATGGTCGTACTCCAGTGGCAAATTTAAATTATTTAGTCACTAACTTGCACATCACACACCGTTCAGAAGTGTCCTCTTGAACTAAGTTTACGTTCTGTATAAATGATTTTGGTAACCCTCTAACTCTTCTTCTCATTCGTTGGTGTGGAGAGTAAATAGGTGTATGTTTTATGCGCTCGCGTTCGGTGGTGTGGATAGTATATAGGTGTGTTTTATGCATTCTTGTTCGTTCGTGTGGATAGTATATAGGTGTGTGTTTTATGCATTCTCGTTCGTTGGTGTGGATAGTAAATAGGTGTGTGTTTTATGCTTTCGCGTTCGTTGGTGTGGATAGTATATAGGTGTGTGTTTTATGCATTCTCCTTCGTTGGTGTGGATAGTATATAGGTGTATGTTTTATGCGTTCTCGTTCATTGGTGTGGAGAGTAAATAGGTGTATGTTTATGCTTTCGCGTTCGTTGGTGAGGATAGTAAATAGGTGTGTGTTATATGCTTTCGCGTTCGTTGGTATGGATAGTAAATAGGTGTATGTTTTATGCTTTCGCGTTCGTTGGTGAGGATAGTAAATAGGTGTATGTTTTATGCATTCTTGTTCGTTGGTGTGGATAGTAAATAGGTGTGTGTTTTATGCTTTCGCGTTCGTTGGTGTGGATAGCATATAGGTGTGTGATTTACTCATTCTCCTTCGTTGGTGAGGATAGTATATAGGTGTGTGTTTTATGCATTCTCCTTCGTTGGTGAGGATAGTAAATAGGTGTATGTTTTATGCATTCTTGTTCGTTGGTGTGGATAGTAAATAGGTGTGTGTTTATGCTTTCGCGTTCGTTGGTGTGGATAGTATATAGGTGTATGCATTATGCATTCTTGTTCGTTGGTGTGGGTAGTATATGTGGGTGTTTAATGCGTTCTGCTTCGTTGGTGTGGATAGTATATATGGGTGTGTTTTATGCATTCTCATTCGTTTGTGTGGATAGTAGATATTGGGTTTTTTCTTTCTCCCTTTCTTTTGTGTGTGTATTGGTCTTTGTCCCTATAAAACTCCCTTTATCCCTATCACATTTATTTCACCTACCTACCTACAGTATCGCGTATTCAGGTCAGCCAGTTCAGTAACGTCATTGAAGCTAGAAATTGTGAGGCAATAAATATAGACTTGGGTTTTTCCACAGGTTGTAGATATAAATAGATACTAGGGTTTTTAAACAGGAACGTGACACAAGTCGATGCTATAAATGGATATGGGTTTTTCCTAGGAATTTCCCATAAGTTGTAGCTAAAAATGAATACTAAGTTAGTTCATAGGACTTTCCTACAAGATGAGATTATAAATAGATAGTGGGTTTTTCCTGAGAAATTTACCATAAGTTGTAGCTAAAAATAGATGGAAAGATGTTACAAAGAAGAAGAAGAAAAGATGCTCTTTGCAAGACATAGTCAATTTTACCGAGTGGTCCTTTGTCCAGTGGGATTTACAACAATTAAAAAAAGCAAAAGAGAAGATGAAAAACGTAATGTAAGAAGAGGTAAAGAAAATAAAAGACATCTGGACAAAAGAGAGAAAGGAGAAAGAAAACCAAAAAAAGAAAGAGGAGTTTGATAGACTAAATCAAAACTGGATAAAGGTACAGGAAAAGTTTAGAGAGATGGGACATCCTGACTGGATTCCAGACGAAGAAACGAAAAAGAAGAAGAAGGGAATTATTGGAAAAGTGAAGAGCTGGTGGAAAAAATGGAGACAATAGAAGAAAAACCCAAAGGCCCTTTTCAGGGCCACTCCGTTGCCTCGAAAAGATATTAATTCTTTCTTGCCTAAAATTTTTTTTATTCGATTTTATAATTTGTGTAGATATTTATTCTCTCTTCCCTAAAAAAATTGTTTAGTCGATATTATAATTTTTGTAGGATAGATTGATGTTCATCAATCTATGGGAAAAAAACGAATATATAAAACATACTCTACTAAAACACGAACGCGACTGATTCGTGTTTGTCTATAGCAATGACACAGGTGGCATTACGTCACAGTACTACCTTGCTACATTGTTGCCAATGACCAGTACCGTGACGTCACCCTACCTGTTCCATTCCTCTTGGCGCTATACAGGCCCAGCGTGTGCTAATACAAAATTCTCATTGGAGCTATAGTGGCCCAGGCTGATTTTTTGGGCCTATAAATCGGAGGGCCATAGTGCCCTAGGCTGATTTTCCTTCTTTGGCATGATGAGGGCCCTAGTACCCCTATTCACTACTGTTCAAGCAATTTGAGTTCCAATAATTTCTATGACATCCAGTCCAAACTGACTCCCCCCTTTAAGGCCTCTGGAACACAAAATTCCTAGCGAAGAATTCCGCGCGAAGGCGATATTTAAACGTGATTTGTTACCGGTATTAAAATCTAGCGGCTACATTTGCTGATACTACTTTGAGGGAAGTTCAAAGATTGACCGATACTTGAAGATTTAGAGAATGAGGAAAATGTTCGCATGTATTTTCTTTAGCGAAGATTCATCGCTAAGTGTTGTCAGTGAAAATGATAAAAACCTCCGAAAAGATGGGGCACTGGAAGTCAAGCAGCCAGTTAAAATGATGTGGCGTGGAGTTCTTTTCCATGGCACGATAATTAAAACAAGTGGTAAGTGATGTGATGTGATGTGATGTGATTATGATTTTTAACGTAGCTTTAACAATTTTTCAGTCATATCGCTACGATGTCTGCAGTGTGGCAGTTTATAGTGATGTCTAGCACTGGGGCATCATGCCGCAGACATTTAGCATGATGTCCCACCCAGTCACATTATCCTGACACCAGGCCGACCAGTCCTAACACTAACCTCTTAATGCTGAGCGCCAAGCGAGGCAGCTGTTAGTACCATTTTTGTAAGTCTTTGGTATGACTCGACCGGGGATCGAACCCACGACCTCCCGCATCCGAGGCGGACGCTCTAACCACCAGGCCACCGGAGCGGTCACAAGTGGTAAGTAAATTAGCAACAGGGGATGATTTTTTTTTCTTCAGAATTATAGAATATGCAAATAATGGAATGTTTCCGCATAATTGGATTGTGCAGAATTAAAAATGACCTTAAACGGGATCAAGTATTCAAACGCTTGGTCACTTTTTCCAAGTTCTTGAACTTTTAATATTTCAAGTTGAAATTTGCATATTTCCAACATATAAAATTTCAACTTAAATGTTTTGTTAACATTCACTTTTAAGAATAAATTACAGGCGTTTTCTATGTTCCAGTGATATTTCTGAAGCGCAATTATAAATCATTAACTTTAAAGCGACTCTTCTGAGCCCTAATATTTTTGCATGAAATACGTGACATCTTTGTGTATACGGTATAGTTATTGTTCTTCTCTCGCGATCCAATTACGAAAACCATAGCTATTATACTGAAGGAAGGAAGGAAAGAAAAAATAGTGTACTTGTAAAAGCGAGATACAATCAAAGATATATATATATATATATATATATATATATATATACACATGCTAATGATATATTTTGTATATATGTACTCGGTAAATTAATATATACTGTATATCCTATGAATTGGAATTTTATTAAATCTATATATTCAGTAAGGTACACACATTTTATACCTAGACAACTGAACAAAGTTTATTGCAAGATGCCAAACTAATGTCTTGTTTTAAGGTGAGATTTACCCATGTTTATCTGGCGGCTAATGTGCCAGATGACCCTAAGCCGATTATAGCAGTAATACATAGGTGAAGCCAGCATTAATGACACGGGTAGGATTTCAGCCGTATGTAGAACTTCTGTTACTGCTCTAATCCCCATGCAGCACTAATTACTAATGATCGTTGCCGAAAAATCCGAATAATTGGTTCACCTGTGTTTGATATGGATCCGGTTTTCATATTAAAATTTGTCAGACAACCAGTCTAACTTTACAGCAGCACCCCAGACACTTTAAACTGCACCTATTTGTTCATGCAAAGCGTCTGCATGATCGAAATATTGATTATGGCCTCAGGTCACAATTAATAGTTCCGGTTCAGTACCCACGAATGTAGTCCCAGTCTATTTTTAGATCATTTTTTCCTGTCTCCGTTTGGTGGTGATACAAGAGTTAGATTTAGGCATTCTTGGCAAGGATTTAAAGGCAATTGTTTATTCTTTAGAATATGAGCTTATGGTGTGGTTGTCTGTGTGTATTTCGGCGACAGTGCACAGTGAGTAATAAGGCCTTGGTGATGATCCGGAAGTGAAATCTGTGTTCCATTGCATGGTGTTTTGTTTACAATTCAGCCTCTCAAAAAAATGCAGGTCAACCCTTGACAAGAACTTCACCATAAAGTCATCTTTGAAGGTATTTTAGATTAACATATGATTTGTATTGATTGTCACACAGTGGAAAGTTCAGTACTGAGAAACAAATGTAGAGAATATATAGTAAAATTAATTGTGTTCTATGGCCTTATAGAATTTTTATTTTAAAAAATGGCATCCAGAAAGCGATGCATGTTTAAGACGAAAGGGAAAATAAGCTTCTAAAAAAGCGTTAATAATCAACACAGAAGAATAAAAGAAGAAGAAAGGAGTATTCAGATTCTTGTGAATAAGTGCTGGGAAGGACACAATTACGTTTATTGGACATCACGTGCCAAATTGAGTATGTCTCGTGGCGGGAGATATGATTGCTGTTGTCATGTGAAATGGAAAAAGAATTACGTCAAGTTGAGAGATAGCAACATGCCATTGAGTTGCATAGGGTTTGGAACTAAAGTTTGTGCAATTGTACTAGTGGTAAATAAAGTCTACGCATACTTCACAAACTTTTCATTTGAACATGACGCTTATCGTCGCTGCGTCAAAGTTTATTTACGTTTTCCAGCTTTACAGTAGCAGTAATTGATATTTTGTTACACCTTTCTGAAAACTGGTCAATCTTACGGAGACAAATCAACTGCCTTACTGAGACGGACTCGTCAGGGTTGGCAAGTCTGATCATTAATACATTCAAAACTGGAATTTATTTGGAACACTGCTGGAATTAATTTAGAATACTCTATACATTTGGACTTGTGGTAGAACGTTTAGGACTATTTGTGATTAACTCGTAAAACTGTACGTTCTTCTTAAATTTTCACTTTTTATTCTCAGGAAATAAATTATTGAATTTTACAAAACATGTAGGTTTTGCTCTTTTCTGTTACTTAATGGAACATTAGGAGCCAAATATAATGTACTGTAATGATTCTTTTACTTTCAGAAAGTGAAAAATTTCTGACACCGTTTGCAACTAGGGTCAATAATGAAATACTGAGTCAAAAAAATGAGATGACAGAGGACGAGGTCTTGAAAAAACTGTTGGAATTTAATCTCCAAAGAAGGAAAGAGGAGGAAAAGAGGAAAAGAAAGCCAACAGCAAAGTCGTTAGAAAGTAAGCAGCAAGAGAAGGAACTCAGCCCCAAAAAATGGAAAAAGCAAGACAAGACTAATGGAAGTTCTGGCCAGAAAACACTGTCCAAATTAATGAATGGACATGATACCAGTCAGAACGAGGACAGACATGAAAAAGAATCAGTTGCTAAGAAAGGAAAGAAAAAGAAGGACTTTTTTGGTAACAAGGAGCAAAATGAAACTCCATCTAGCAAGAAAGCAGAGAAAAAGAGGTGTGAAAGAAATGCTACACTGGAGACGTCAGCACTTATTATTGAAAGCTGCCTTACAGATTTAAGTGACCAGTTTGCAAGTCAACCCATTGCACATTTAAAAAATTCAGGTGATGGAGGAATTTTTATGGAAGCAAATGCTGTTAACTCAAATGAACTGTGTACACAAACCAGAAGAACTTGTCTGAATGACCAAGGTACACAACCACCACCATATCAGCTGCCGGCATTGAATCTACTTCCCTCAGTGAGACATGGAGTATTTGTCAAGGACGAGACTATCTTGCTGTACCTGGTGAGGTTCTTCTTACATTAAAAGATAATGCACTATTCAGTATCAAACCCTTTCAACTTGGACACACTTGTGACATTGACGGAAGAGAGGAAATGGCTGGGCTAAAATATACTGTTAAATTAGAGAATGCTTCATCCCCACATTGCTGGTTAAAGATCAGTTTTCCTTTTCTTTCTCATGTATTTACATCCATAATGTTTAACAATGGCAGATCCACATCAAAAGAGTATCAAAGAGCAGATTACTGACTTGTAGAGAATGTAAACTATTTAGTAATTGGCATGGAACTTTTATTCAACGACCTCACCATGATCAAGTTTATATGTGATAAACTACCTTCTCATTAGCTTCCTGCAGCCAGATCAAAAACCCACTTTAAAAAACTTTAGCACTTTAGCCATGTGTTAAAAAAAAAATGTAATTTATTTTTTGTTATACTGTTACATTAACTTAGCCTTGTATTTTTAATTTTGAATTGGCTACTTAAGATGTCAATAAGGCTGGAAAAAAAATGAGGTGCTGTTTGACACTAAAATTCTCACTAAACTTCACGAGAAATTAACATGAATGTAATATCAGTGCAATTGGAAATTTAAGTAAAATAATCCGGCTTATGATGGATGACAACTTTTTGAAAAGAACATACTGCCTTACATCAAATCCGATGCTTTCTTAGACTTAATAATAGTCTGATCATTTTGGAAAGTTAATATGAGGTATGGAATCTTTTTTTATCAGATTCTTTGAATCAGAAATTCTATGTAAATTGTGTTGCACCACCTTTGTTTCAGTTCCAACACAGAAAGTGCTCAAGGATATTAAAGTACTGATTGGCATAGTCAATGTGGATCTTGGCATTTATTTAGGGAAACTTGCCACATACTTTAAGAATGATCAACAGCAAAATCAGGAACAGGTTAATTTATATTTCTCTACTTTATTTACCCAACTGATGTGTAAGTGTAGTTGATTAACAGACAACACTGCAAATCTGTCCTCCCGCACCCTCCCGCCCCCCACTGAAATTTTTTTTTTATTAAAAAAAAGTTGTCAATATTTTCTTTACAGTTAATTTGTTATTGCAAGCATGAAATTTATTTGAAAGAAATGAACCAGCTATATTCTTTATTAAATCTTTAAACCACTTTTGTAATGAACTCCACTCCCCAAATTTTTGACTTCATGTTGGATAAAATCAATACACAAGCTTATAATGAAGCAATTTCAGATAGTATTTACTTATGTGATATTTTATATGAAGACATAAACCAACTGGTACTGTAAATACTTATTATAATCTCTGAATAATTGTTGGTTTGAGCAATATTTTTCACACTACAGGGCATTATTATTATTAGAAACTGTATTATTATTATTTTATCTGTTACAGTTTGCATGCATGTAATAATGTAAGGATTTTATCAAGTTCATATCTTGACAATACATCTCCATGCTTCTCCAGAGGTATCAATACGTGGTGGAAGATCAAGACTGTGGATACCTGCCACTGCCCAATCAGGAATTACACCAACCTCCTCTGCAAGCCCTGATGCCTGTATATGAAGATCTAAGCGCGCCAACATAACCACAACCACTATGAATCCCCAATTTATCAAAGCCATACAACTTTAGAACCACATGTGCAGATAGAACCATGCTCATCAACACCCTGGAGAACTTCACCTAGAAAAAGTTCAGTCAATCTTGAAGTGAGTACCACAGTTTAACGTATAACCAAAACTAAAAGTGATGAATGATATATATATATATATATATATATCTATATTCTGCAAATACATTGAAAACCTAAATCTATTATTGTAATGGCTGAATTTCATTAAAATAAGAAATCTGATTTTAAACATTTTTTTTATCATGAGTTTTGAAACCTGCTTTAAAGGTTTAGTGGGAAAATTTATGGTTTTCAATAATGTAGCTTAAATCAAAATTGGACAGTTATAAACCATATGAACACGAAATAGTTTCTGTAAGAACAATATAAAATATTTCTTTACTTATTTAGCGGACGCTGCAAGGTCTTTATGCAGATCAAGTAAGCACTGAACAGCCATCATCCTGGCAAAAGATGAAGACAACAGAACAATGCTTGAAGCAGAAAAAAAGAACTTTGGGAGAAGATGCAAACACTGTAAGTGAATACTGTGTTGCTTATTTGTATGAACTACACATTAAGAATTTACATCCTGTACGTGGCTTCGTCAGCCTCATACTATCAAAGACTATTTTTCATTTGCAAATACATCATTATACCATTAAAACTGAAGGTGTGACTTTTACATTAGATTTTGGATAACCTAGAGGAATAGTATGTCTTGCATGCTTGTTCTTGCAGTTTCCAGGCCAGCCAGAAAGGTAATGGAAATATTCACATATCATAAAAAGTGTTGCAGGCCAAATAAAAATAATACATGTGTTTCAGCTGTGCTGACCATTCCTGTTTCTCACTGTTGACATTAGCACTTTTCCCCCCATGGTTAAAAGAATATATATACCAGTAATGTTAAAAAAAATGACCTGCCTACCATAATTTTAAAACCATTGCAATAGGAAATAACACATTTTTTGTTCGGCTATACATGATTGTTGATCTGTTTAGGAATCAGCATCAAATTTAGCAGATAACACTAAAAATTATTTTTAAAAATATTTTTTTAATAGTAACTCTATTCTCTGGTTTTCAGATGATGAAACTTATAGAAACCCATGATATCAAAATTAAGAAAGGAGAAAAGATTATGGCCTGTGAAAAGGCTGCACATAGCAGTAGGCCAGGCTACACGCTAACAATGAAGTTAGTTTATTGTCTGTTTTCCCTCCAAGAATTAGCAGACTCCAGAGGTCAGGGAATCGCTGAACCTTCCAAGAATGATAACCGCCATCCCCTGGACAAAACTAGGCTTGATGCTATCAGAGGTACAGCTTAATTCTTAATGATACATATTTTTATCATTTCATTCCTTCTTCGAATGATTTTCATGAATATTGGTTATTGATAAACCTCACTATTGAAAATACTTGTTACTGATGATCCAAATAATCAGTTATCCCATCTTTGATCAGTTTTGGTTTAACTTGTGTTTCTGAGGAAATTACCAGAAAATTAGCAATTATAGGGATTGCTTGCTTACTCATTTTCCAATTTTTTTTCTACAGAACAAAATGAGACAGAAACCTGGAAATATTTTAAAAAATTCATAAACTGTATATAGTTTTTGTTTTTATTATGCTTTGGTATCAGCTTGTTGATATAAATTCTTAAAATCAGTGCACAAGGTGCAGGACAAACAATGTGGTTTGGGTTGCACATCAACAAAACAACTGCAGTAGATATGCAAGGTTAAGCAAAAGAAAACTAATATAATGTTAAACACTGGTAAGTCATGATAATTATATTAACTTTGATTCTGTCTTATATTTCAGACTTTGTAAAGGGATGGTGCTTGAAGCATGGTCATGAAAGGCCCAAATCAACTGAGACAACGGTGGCCAAAACTGAGTGCATCAGTTATGCTCGAAAACAAACTAAAAAAAATATATCTTATTGAGGAAGGAACTTGACTATAATAAACATATATAATAAATAAATGTTTCAGAAACATTTGCAAATTTAGCCTTTATTTGGATTATTGCCAAATTCCATATGGAATTTTAATTTTTTTCCAAACGGACAACCTACAGATCTCATGGACTAGTTTGCTTATTCCATGAGATTTTCCATAAGAAGTACGTAAGGAATTCATAACATTTCCATATGGATATTTCTGTAAAAGTACGTATGGATTCCATATCCAGTCCATATGGGAAATTTCGTACAGGTTAATAGACGGGCAATTTTCTCAAGAACAAACTAAGGCTGGGCTGTGATGAACCCACCTTGAACTGTAAAACAATGTTTTGTTTTAGCATGCCTAGCTATGCCAGGAATCTGATAATGCCCTAAGTTGTTCATAGAGAAAATATTCTTTTCTTCAAGTTCCTTGAAGGAAAAATCTGATCCTTGAAAGTCTTACAATCCCTACATAAAGAATAAAATCAAATTGGTTTAAAAGGTACTTCCCCTGACACAGCCATGACAAATACAATGCTAAAGAACATGTATATGCAACTACCGCAGACCTGCTAACCCTGACGAGTCTGTCTCAGTAAGGCAGTTGATTTTTTTCCATAAGTTTGACCAGTTTTCAGTAAGGTGTAAAACAATTATAAACTGCTATTGTAAAGCTTGAAAACGTGATCAAAAGTTCAGTATTTGAAACATGCAGCGAGAATAAACATTATGTTCAACTGAAAAGTTTGTAAAGTACGTGTAGACTTTATTTACCACTAGTACAGTTGCACAAACTCAAGTTCCAAACCCTATGCAGGTCAATGGCTTGTTGCTATCTCTCAACTTGATGTAATTCTTATATTTTTCCATTTCACATGATGATGGCAATCATATCTCCCACCACAAGTCACACTCAGATTGGCACATGATGTCCAATAAACTTAATTGTTTCCCTTCTAGCTTTTATTTACAAGAATCTGAATATTCCTTTTTACTGTTCAGTGTTGATTATTAACACTTTTCAAGAGGCTTATTTTCCCTTTCGTCTTAAGTTATCACTGTACCAATTGTTTTTCCAAAGACCTCAATGCTATTGTTTTGTGAAATAAATATACTTTCTATCCTACCTCAGCATGCATGTCGCACACTGTCATAGAGAACAATGTTAGATTGTCAATTTGACAAGGACAGAACCAGGTACTCCACTGCACTTAAGAGAGATAACTCTGCTGGAACTAAACAGGGGTAAGAGTTATCTAGTCACACCAGACACATTTTCAGTCATGTGTACCACATTTTAAAAAAAATCATAAAAAATACAAAATGTGATCTAGATATGAATTAACACAATCTCAAATGTTGCCAAGAGGCTCAACTTTTTTTAAGCCTAACAGAAAGTACAACTCTTACATAATGCACCAATCACAACTGGTTTTGTTGTTTATTTCTGAATACAATGTTCCCTACACCTTAAGCTCTGCCCATTTGGGGTTGTACAATTGGTACCGTTATACCTTAAACATGCATCTCTTGCTGGACGCCATTTTTAAAAAATTCCATAATCAACAGTTTGATCATGCAGATGCTTCGCATGAACAAATAGGTGCAGTTTAAAGCATCTGAGGTGCTGCTGTAAAGTTAGTCTAGTTCCCTGACTAATTTCACTAACTCTAATATGAAACCCAGATCCAAATCAAACACGGATGAACAAATTTTCTGGATTTTTCAGCAGTGATCATTTTTCCATAGTTTTTGCTTTTATGCCGTAAGTCCATATTTTAAGGGTAATTTTCTAAGACTTACAGCAAAATCGTAAGGGTTGGCAGGTCTGCTACCGGCATGGAACCAGATTGTTTTCTACATTATGAGAAAAATGAAGAGCATCTGAACTGGTGTCATCATGGCCACCCCATTAATTTTAGGAAACTGACTCTTTCTACAGGTTGCTACTTTTCCATTGAATAATTACCTTCCCATTGCATACAGTGTGCTGATAAATACATGCTGACAACATAAAACTATTATTTTTTAGCTGACAACACTTGTGATGTAAGAAGCTATATAATGACAAATATTTCATTTAAATCATTTGTAACACTGAAAAAGGTACAAAATACAAATAGGGAGACACCAAAATAAAGAAAAAGAAACGAAAATGCAATAGCCACTTAAACATGCTTGAACCAAAGACGTTATCAGCATTGCCTGATCCTGCAGTTATAACGCGATACATGATGGCATGTAAATAAGCCCAAGACAGGTCATTATTCTGTGAAATACATGTACTAATTGCAAGAATTTCACATGTTTAACCACCTGGAATTTTAATGTCTTGGTAGACATTATAGAGATTCTTAATAAGTACTAATATGAAAAATATTCAATACTGGAATCACCACCTTACGAAACACAATACATAATAATATGTACCAGTAAAATATTTAAATGCATAAACGCCTGGAAGTTTACTGTCTTGGGACACTGTACATACAATAAATAATAATAATAATGAGGACTTTGTATAGCGCCTAATCTTTAGAAGCTCTAAGCGCTTTACAACATTTGACAACACCTAAAAAAAACATATATAATGATATGATTACAAAATTAAAAACAAACACCACGAAAGTAGAAACAGAAAATATGCTGTAAATATTTAAGGCAAGGATACATTATTAGGTCTTTAAGTCTGTTCTTGTAGTTGAAATAGGTGAGTTTTAAGAGTGCTCTTGAATGAGGTCACTGTGTCTAAGTGTCTAAGTGCAGTGGGCCCTAATTTGCTTCAGACTGAGCTGCGGGCATTCTTTTTGTCACTTGTTTCCGAAAGATATTGTGTGAATTTTCAGCAGGAATTCTGTTGGTAATAATGTAATTTTTGACATTTAATTGGCACCAAAGTCTACCACAGAACATAAAACATCTTTTCCTACCATTCCATCTTCCTCTTTAAAAGACAAACTGATATGAAAGTTGATGTTTTACTATTATTAAGCTGGTGAACTTCGGTCCTGTTTAGTTGAAATGACTTTTAGGTGACTGTTTTGCCCAAATCACCCTCTGGCATGAACCCTGGTTTTAACAGCATGTGCCTTGTCATTATTTTAGCAAGAGAACAGACTGCTCATAATTTTCATAATGACCAATCTATTGTCCTTCTGTAATTAAACAGTTTTTTTTTTTACCAGCTGTTTGGGATAATTCACAGTAGCTAGCGGTCAGTGCACACATTTGGTGCTTTTTATTGTTTAAATTCAAAACATGGCTGTAGTTTCATCTGCCAAGGTAGGCTTGGTTTAGCATGAAATGCTAAATGACCTTTTTGACCACTTCGAATGAATCAAAACCATATTTTCTAGGTGTATTTGTCATAGACCAGAAGAGCTAATGGGATGGTTTGTTTTCTGCCATCTGTGGGTTAGTTAAGACAAGTTTGCTATCACTACTTCTCCTAAGCTATTTGGAGGATTGCCATGAAATTTGACATTCACACTTAGACCATGGTCAGGTTGGTCCAAAATGAAAATGGTGCCACTCGGACATCCAACATGGCCACCACATTGGCCATCTTGAAAATCTTGCTATCATTAACCCTCTGGAAGGGTAGGTGTCAATGTGTTTAACTGAAAGACTTCTTATGATGTTTAGTTGGTCCTAAATGAAAATGGTGCTGATCTGATCTCCAATATGACCACCACAGTGGCTGTCTTGAAGTCTTGTTTCCACAACTCCTGAATGAAAAGTCATTTTGACATGGAGTTTTCACCAGAAGACTTATTATGATGTCAGGTTGGCCCTCCAAATGAAATTGGTGCTAATCTAATTGTTCAGTATGGCTACCACAGTGGCTGTCTTGAAAATCTTACCACCACTCCTCCTGAACAGATGCTCATATTAACTTGGGGTTATCACTGAAAGACTTCTTAGGATTTCTAATTGGGCCTGAATGAAAATGGGACTGAACTAATGTCCAGTATGATTTCCACAGTGACCATCTTGAAAATCTTATCACTTCAGAAGAATGGATTGTCATATCAACATGGTTTTTTTTCCAAAAGACTTTTTGTGATGCCTAGTTGGTCCTAAACGAAAATGGTGCCAATCTGATGTCTAAGCTGCCATAGTGGTTAGCTTGAAAATATTATCTTCTGCTGAATGAATTGTCATACCAGCATGGTGTTTTCAATGAAAGATTTGTTATGATGTCTAGTTAGTCCTAAATGAAATGGAGCTAGTCTGACTTCAAATATGGCTGCCACAATGGTCACCATGAATATCTTGTCGTCTCTACTTTTCCTGGATGGCTGGTCATATCTATGTTATGCTTTCACACTGAAAGACTTGTTGTGATATCTAGTTGCTACTAAATGGAAATGCTGCCAGTCTGAACTCTATGATGATCACTATTGCATCCATCTTGTTATCAAATCTGCTCCAAAACAGAAAGTCATATCAACATAGAGTTTCAAACAGAAGACATGATGTCTTGTTGGTCCTAAATGAAAATCTGACATCCAGTATGACACTACAGGAATTAACTTGAAAAATGTTGTTGCTGTGGTCTAGCAAGACCTTAGCATCAAGGTGGTGGAGGTGAGAAAGCTCTGCAGAGACCTTTGACATGGAAAGCGTATGATGCAATGCCTTTGCTATGTCCTCCAGAAAGCACGGAAGTGGTATTGGAGACAATGATTCTTCCTTCCTCTTTATTTAAGTCCAATACCAGATCACATGCCCTGGGTGGTGCATGCTGTCAGTCTAAAGTTGGATTGTGTTTATGCCTTCCCTCCACTAAGTCAGGACCACTTCTTGCCTCATTCTGGTAGCTTCCCGATGGCTGCAGTGATGATCATGGTTCAGTGGAATACTCTACCTGTTTATTGATGAGCCCAAGAGATTACCAAGAGGACTCCACTGGATCTCTCTTCCACAACAGCCTGCAGGTCTTTTACCTTTATACTTGGCTCCTTTCAAGTGAATGATCTGCCAGTTCAGTTTTTAAGCAAGGTTGCCAACTGCATCATCCAGGCTAGGAGGCAATCTACTTATAGAGTTTATGATGCAAAATGTATAATCTTCTATAATTGGTGCAGTAGGAAAGACATTGATTCTAGCGATCTTCCTTTCAGTGCAGCTGCATACTTTCTTTTTCTGGTTTGTGGAAGGAGAATGCTCTGTGTCCACTATTAAGAGCTAGAGGGCAGCCCTTTCTAATGCTCTTGGGGTTCTGCCATTGGGTTGGATCTTGTCAGTTATTTTGGTTTTCAGAGACTGGTATTTCACTCCTAGTTAGAATCTTTCATGTGGTGTTTTTGGCATTGTCAGAACTTCTTCTAAATCACTGAGTGCAGCTTCCTTCAAGGAGCTTACTCTTAACACTGTTTTCTTTAGCATGATTGAGGAGAGGAGATGATCTTGGTGCCTTGTCGAAGAGAATGGTTGTTTATGGTTCAGTGGTATCTCTGATTCAGTTTCTCTTCTTTATCAGCCTGGCTTTATGGCGAAACATTAGCTACCTTTAGTAGCACCACTTCCTGTTGAGATTGCCAGTGTCAGTAGTATCTGCATTGAGAATGATCAGGATCAGTGTCTTTGTTAATTTTGAGCTTTATGGTTTTATTTGGCTTCCTCTAACTGGAGAAGGACAGGTTGGAAACATCTCTTTCTACCTCTCCAGTGTTCTGCTGTTACTTTGGCAGCTACCATTTCCAGGTGAACTGTCCTCACCATCAAGTGGTGTATTGGAATCATGCTTGGGAGGAGAGTATGAGATCAACTGTCTGGGGACCTTACACAATCTTTATGCTTGGGAGGATAGCAGGAGATCAACAATCTGGGGATCTTGCATGATCTTCATGCTTGGGAGGATAGTATGAGATCAGCCATCTGGGGATCTTACACGACTTTCACTTCCCTTGACCTTCGATCATAGGCACACCA